>OZ025294.1:177745236-177778736 GCA_964019185.1 Maratus speculifer
TTTTTCTTTTTATCGAGTTTACTAACTTCTTCAACAATGTTATTTTCAGAGATAAAAAATTGCTGCACAATTAAAAAAAAAAAAAAGAAAAAATTCTGAATTATTAAAAAATAATTTCTTTATTTTATTAAAACTTAGCATGCTAAGTTTTGAGTAATCACATTTTTAATTTCTTATTTATATGATATCATCTTCTGCAGTATGAACTTATTATATCGGTTGTAGATTATGCAGTAATAGGTAATGCAGTTCCGTATTGTTAATATTTAGTGACAATAGGTTGTTATCTAAATAATAATAATAACAGATTTTTCATTTATCTTTCTTTGGAAACAGTTTAAGATAAACGAATATTTTTTTAAGTAAAAGAAAAAATAAAGTTTTAGGGAAACCTTCTCGTATACATTATCTAACTTGCGAGTGATAAAAGTTGTTAGCATATTATCTATCTGTTATCGTCATTTCAGTTGTAAATACGGTTAGTAAGCGATACTTAAAATAAGAAAAAAAAATTATATACCGTGCGTCTGAATATATGTTCGAGATACTACTGTCACAAAATCTTGCTCATATAATTTTTTTTTTTTTTTTTTTTTTTTGCAAATATATATGTTTGAAAAACCTTGGAATAACACCGGAAATATTCGATAGCTATGTCATGCATGTCATAATTTGTACTTGTATAACAAAATTTGCTACAAATCGATTCCAAGCGGATTAGAGAATTTCCTGTATATTTCATGTTTATATATATATATATATATATTTTCAATTCTATTTTTCGTGAAAATAGAATAACTTTTTCAATTTTTTTTTATAAAAATTAGTATTTGTGATTCCAAAGTGAAAACATACATGCATTTTGTTGTGGAAAAAAAGATAGAAGAGTCTGCTATTCATGAAATTCCTTTCGGAAGTTTTATAGCATTTTATAGATTTATTTGTAATAAATATAATATTTTTCTTTTTTCTATACAGGTTTATTTGTTTGCGTTCTAATCAGTCTAATATTCCAAATTTTCTTAATCTTAAGAGCAATTTTCAATTTGATCTGTAAATCGTTCTGTAAAATCTTGAGCTTTAAACTCAGATCATTTTTCTTATTTTAAAGTTACATGTACTATTTATAAAATTGCATATATTAATTTAAAATTTCATTTTTAATTGCATTGTTCTGTGAAATTCCGTGCATTAGGTCTTGAGGTAAAGCTCCCACAATATTTATGTCACATACAGACATTTTGTAAAAACATGTTTTTGGAAACTCTGACCCTAAAACGCGTAAATCTGTTGAAAACCGGAATTAGAAAATGTTTATGAATCCAATACTTTTTTCTTGTGCAGATAGAAAAAAGTAAAAATAGAAATATATAGATTTTTGAGTGGACATTGAAATCTAACTATTCAAAGTCGCTATTCCAGAAGTCAATTTAGAAAGTATTATTGAATTTTATAGATACATATGTAATATAAATCTAATATAATGATTTATATGTAGTGCCATTTTCTTCTACACAGAGTTATTTCTTTTTATGCTCTAATCAATTAAACATTACAAAAACTTTTAATCTTAATAGACCACCAGTGGCCGAGAGGATCTGCCTCTGAAACTGGCAGATGGCTGGTGCTAGGTTCAAACTTAATCGTGGCCGTCGGCCTAACCGTTCGGAGTTTTCCGTGTTTTTTCTTCGAACCTTGGTTTTCCTTTATTAAATATGAGTTCCCTTATAGAGATTCCCACGGTGAGCATGATACCCTTAGGGCCTATATTCCAATTCTAGATCATTGGCCGTCATAAACACAAACATAGAAACAAAGAAACTTAATTTTAAAAGCAGTTTTCAATTCGATTTCTAAATCTGACCAGAGAATTCTTGATATGTAAATTCCTTATCTTAAAACTGAATTTATTATTACTTTTTTTCGTTATAAAAATGCATATTCCAAACTACCGTTAACGTGATTTTAGAGAAAACCTAGGAATGAACATCAAATATAACTTTTATCTTGTTTAACAGTTCGATTAATCAACTTTTTGTGAACATTCACCATACCTTCGAAGATACCTGTAATACAAAGTATTTTTCTTAAAAGCAGATTTAAATTTGATGTATAAATTGGTCTGCAAATTCTTAATTTTACGCTGCATTTTTTTTCTTTATATAAAATTGTTGATAACTTTGTAAATAACTTATAAAATTGTAAATATCTTATAGAAACAGCTTAGGCTTTTATAAAATGTCTGAAGATGAAGATCAAATCAAAGTTTTACATTCTTAGCAGTTCGATTAATCAATTTTGTATTGGGGAATTTTCACTAGATGTGATATATCGAATTCCCCTTCACTTAGTTTAGAAAAAGCGCGAAGTGTTTATAATAGTTTCATATAAAGGTCATCTGTTTGCTTTAACTAACCAGTTAAATTTTTAAGACTGGCAACGTCTTAAAAATTTTAAATGGTATTTTTAATGTGCTAAAAAAATCATTAAATGAAATTCTTAAATTCATTTATATTATAGAGATATATTTAATGAAATATTCATTTCGAGATTTTTTTTTACTTTTCACGATGGATTTTTCATTTATTTAGTTATTTATAGTTAAAACCAGTTTAATTGTTAGATTTTGTAAGTTTTAAAAACAGATTTAAACTTTATTTATTTTCTTACTTTTTAATTCCTTTAGAATTGTTCTTTTATATTGTAATCTGAAAACACTTAGATTTTTTTCTATGTTTTTAAACTATGTTTGATGATGTTAGCATTTAAAGGAAGTGCAAGAATAAAAGTTAATTACGATTAACAGCTTCCTTAAAAGTCAAAAGATCTTTAGCGATTGTTCAATTTTGTATCCCTAACAGCCTATTATTAACTATCTACTATCTATTCTATTAATTACTTTCTAACAGAAAAATAACATAAGAAAACTTTATCCTTCTTATAATAATAATAATACTAATACAAAAACATTTACCATATGCAATAACTGCACATAATTTGATTCTTTTTAGATGCGTTTGTAATTATGTCAATACGTAGCACCTATAGTTTTCGTTCAGTCATCTGTCTGTCGGTCTATCTATCCATCTATCCGCATATAACAACACAAAATCTATCAAACCGAATCGTTTGAAATTTAAAATACGTAACTATTACATATATTTGTAAAGTCATTTCAACTTTTATGAAAGTCGGATGCATAGTTCAATTACAAGGACAATCAAAATTATTCCATTACATTACGGTCAGTAAAAAAAAAGATTTCAAATGCATTTTAATGATGTTACACTCTTTCAAGCATATGAAGTATATACTATAGCATACATTCTGCACAATCTGTGGTTCAAAGAATGTTTGTTATTGATTTAAAAGGCAACACAAAAGCATTCCATTACTTATGGTATAAGGAGAACATTGTTTAATGCACATTTTAATTGAATTAAACTTTTTAATATTTTATGAAATTTATATACGTTGCTGAGAATTACTGCAAGTTATATCCTCTGTAATAGAAATCCCATTATATTTACAGAGACACACAAAACATTTTGGTAACTGTACTGTATCCGAAATACTGTGTTCTCCTACACCAACCTCTGAATATTTTTAGGTATGTTTGTAATTATATAAATACGTAGCTACTATAGTCATCGTTCAGTCTGTCCGTCCATCCGTCCGTCTGTCCGCATATAACAGAGAAAATATAAATTGTTGCATAATTTTGTCAAGTCATTTCAAATTTTATGAAAATTTGATAATTTAATTATAAGGACAATCAAACGTATTCCATTACCTTACAGTCAATAGGGAAAAAAATAGTTTCAAATACTTTTAATGATGTTACACATGAATATCATATTTACGCGCGTATAACGCGCACGTTTTTATAAAGAAGAAAAATAGAGCAAAACTCCTAGGTACGCGTTATACATGGAATATTTTTTTATACTGCTGGATGTAATTACACGATATAAAAATGAATCAAGAAATGTATTCAAGGAAGACATTATCACATAAAAAATCTTATTTAATTGAAATCTTATTTACTGCATCGTTATTTCACTCCTTGCGCTTTCTTTACACATTAATATTATATAAACTCTAATGGGCAATTCCCACTGCCGTCATTTTCACTGCCACATTATTCACTCCCTACCAGAAGTTAAAAAATGTATTTTTGTCTCGTTTTTGGCCTGATGTAATGTTTTTTTCGACTTTCTTTACTGAAATTCATTTAGTCATTATTCATTTGCATATCAAATTTATGGTGCGTGATTCATACGAGATTTTTAAAAAAATGCCATTTTTTCTCGTAAAGTATGGGGTGCGCGTTATTCATGCGTGAGCGGTATACACAACTAAATACGGTATAATAGAACTGACATGAATCTATCAAGTATATATTAGAATATACATTCTGTACAATCTGTGATGCAAAAAGTATTTATTATTAATTTACAGAACCGCACAAATGTATTTCACTACATAATGGAATACGGGGAAATATTTTTGGGGCGTGTTTAAATTATATTAAACTATTTCACATTTTTTGAAATTGATATACGTCGCTGAGGTTAAATACTACTTACTTCCTGTATAACAGAAAGCAGATAGTATTTAAGGGAAAACATAGAAGATTTCGACCACTGTGCTTAATCCGAAGAACTGTATACTATAATAGCAAAGTTATAGTACGAACGCATCAAATCATTTCCAATGCCTCTCGCGAAATGTCTAATTTGTTTGGTTATAAGGAAAGCAAATCAATAAGAAAAATATTTCAATGTTTTACTATACATTTTCATGTAGGCACTGAATGAAAAGTTTAAAATTAATGACTTTGCTGAAAAACTTTCTGAATGCTATGCTGCTTTTTTTTTTAAAGATTTAAAATTCTCTAAATTTATTTTCTTTTTATGTAAAAATTGATTTTTTTGTATGGCTATATATGTACTAATATTTAAATTGTGATTGCGCAGCATTCGTGTTTATAGAATTTCTTTGAATAAGAATCAAACTTAACTCTATCTTTCTTAACGTTTCAAGCTTTTTTACTCTCAATTAATCAAATATTGTACGACTAAACGTTCACAACCGCTATCTATAAACAATGCATGTTACTGATTGTTTTGTGTTTCTTTCTAACGGAGAGAATAGGCCTTCTATGATAACTTTACATGAATCGTCTTTTCTTGCTTTATAAATCTGATATTGATTTAAAAAATAACTAGATGGTACCCGTGAAAATTTGAGGATAAACATGTTCAAAAATTAATTAGAATAATGTTAGATTTTAATTAGTTACCTGTAAATGAAATTCTGAAAACTTGATTTATTTCTATGTTGTCTATGTTATTCCAACAGAATTAAACGCTTCATGGTTCTATCAGTCTAACCTACTCAAGTAATCATCTGAAAGAATTTTAACAGCGCTTGCTTTTTAGCAATAGAATAACTAAAATTATTTCAACGATACAATTTTTATTTGCATGTTTTGTATTTTTTGTTGTTTATTAATTCATTTTTCAAGAATGCGATTTTTTTAGGTTTTTCAATAATTTAATTTTCAGAAATAAATTTCTAAAGCCCTGAACTGGAAATTGTCTGTTTATATTTAATAATTACTATACTTTAGTTACTTGAAATATTTTAAAAATAAAATTATCTTTAAAAAAACATTGTTTAGTGCTAAATTTTATTTAACTTTAAAGAATAAAAATAATAGTGATAACAAAAAAATAAAAATCATATAACTTTCTCTCGTAGTAAAATGCATCATTATTCAAGTAATTTTGCCGAGTGTTGGGATCGATCCCTAGTCCTTTTCAAAAGCTCATAGTTTTAAATTAGTGCCTTAAACCACTGAGCTAACCAGACTTGTTTCGAATTTTCTCTAACTGGTAGAACTAATATATTCAACTTCACGCATGCGCAAATGCCTGAATTTTTGAATTGATCTCAAAGAATTAGCCTACTGTTTTAATGTATATGATTTGACTATTTACAATGTCTGTACCGGAAAAAATGCAATCATAAAAATTAAATACCTAAAAGCGCTTATTTCTAGTTTACACATAATCAGAATTTCATTTATATTTATAAACTTAGTCGGGATGTTTCAGTGAAATAGTAGTCATGATATTTTTATTTCTATGAAGTATCATGGCACCAATGAAACGTGAGCTGACACCGTCTAGCACTATTGACATAGTATATAGTAAGATGCCTTTGCGAAATGTGAGTGGCTGTCTATGTGCTTTGATTAATTTTAAGAACTCATAGTCAGTTTCAAACTAAATGCATACAATACATCATTTAACAGCTTTATA
Source organism: Maratus speculifer (assembly GCA_964019185.1). Taxonomy (NCBI): domain Eukaryota; kingdom Metazoa; phylum Arthropoda; class Arachnida; order Araneae; family Salticidae; genus Maratus; species Maratus speculifer. The sequence continues at coordinate 177,751,566 of OZ025294.1, forward strand.
ATCCTACTGACAAGTATTAAATAATGAAATTTATGAATTTTTTACTTTAATTTGAATAGTTAAATAATTATAACTTTTTATTTTAATTTAATAAATAAACTCTTAAATTTGTAATTCTGTAGAATTCCTTGCCTAAAATTGTTGAACATCTTGAAAAATTCATAGAATACATCTATATATATATATAGATAGATAGCTATAGATATATATAATGTATGTGTGTGTGGGTGTATGTGTTAGTTTGTGATTAAATAAATTAATTTTTACCCATTTGCGCAAATTGTACTAAACGTAGGACATATTATAACAGCATACAGATTTGAATTTTATTATTTTTTATTTTTATTACATAAAATATTTTATAGGGCACAAATAATGGAAAATTTTTTGAAGAAAGAACAAGAAAATTTAATAACGTTATTATATTATTGCATATTTTTTGTGGAGCTATTGTGCGTAAATAAATATAAAAAAGTAAAAAGAAATATTTTTTTTATTGCGGTATTAAAATACTTTCTCTTTTGGTAAATGTTATCCAGATTGCTAACGTTTCTTTTCAAAAAATACATTTTTATTACAAGAAGGAACATTATTTTGCAAAGTAAGACAATTCTTGGATGTTATCTCCCGAGCACTAAACTATACTCAAAATACTTACTCATTTTATCAAAATTAATGTTTACACTGCTTCATATCTTGATAAAGAATATTTTTATTGCTTCGGATCCCACATTCAGAAAGATTTCCTGCAGCAGATGGTTAGTGTCATTAGGCCATTAAAAGTAATATTTTGCACGATGCTGATTTATGAGTTTTATTTTTAGAAAATGATATTATTCATAAAACACACTTTCTGTGGTATCTTATCAATTTATTAAATTATATGTACTTCGAAATACAGAATTTATTTGGAAAATTATTATTTTTTTACAGTAGTAATTTATTCCACAACGCAAAACATTTTCTATTTTAAGTAAGCCTCCGAAATATTAAAAAAATCCTAATGAATGGAAAAGTTTAATTTTATATAATTTCATTATATATGCTTTTGATATAGAGAATACTGATGTCTAGGAAACTATTTAAATTTTTTAAACTGCATTTATATTATCAATTAATGATAATAATATTTTGAATAATACTAAAGAAAAAAAAATATCACATGCTGTATTAAAGTACGAACTAAAAACCTATCGTGAATTTTAATCTACGGTCATAATGAAAGAATAATATGATATAAATTTGTGAAGCGGTTTTATGACACGAATGATTATATTCCGCAGACATTCCTCCTAAAATATGGAACGTTTGGCGATGAAATTAACAGCAGCTAACCGCATTGATCCATGTACATTAAAAGTGGAATTTTAAAATTTTAATTAGTTTCCTAGATATTATATTTTTTTCTAATTTTAATGGTATTTCTGTAAAGATGGCAATTACATTAATTCATTTTTGTGGGAAAATGAGAAAATGATATTATTTTCATTCGTCATTGTCTAGTTGAAAATAAAATTAGCTTTTATTTCAATCGATTCTGAAGACTATATTGCGATTAAATTAAGTATTTTCGGAAAAGTAGATATATTTTTTTATAGATTGTCAGGAATCAGTTTATTTTAGAAACTAATAAATATGTGTTATCTTCAAATTCCACAGAAATAAAAGCGGGGATTTCTTTTCAATTTTAAAGATTAAACGATATCAAAAACTCAAAAATGACATCATTCACTGATATACCAGCTTTGTAAGGTCCTCGCTTGGCAGAATGCCAAGCCGATTCCATTCAGACTTTGGGAATAATTGCCTATGAGGCCGAGATTGCTTCTACGTATTCATGGAAATGATATTATGTATTGTTTTCTATTTTTTGTTCCGAGTAAAATTTTATTTTAAAATAAATAGATTGTGGACCTATTATTAGTTCTCGGAATAACCTTTTTAAAATATATATTTTCTCCTACATTTTTGTGAATTATAATAAAAGCATGTCTGTTTTTTTCTTTTTTACATTTATATTTATGGCTAAAATGCAGTTTTAACGATTGCTTGGCATCTGACTTGGCGGCTATGCAAGAAATTCGCCAATTCTAACAACCTAAATATTCAGGGCACTTGTGTGTCACTCACTGGGATTTACTTGGCGCCAAAATGGCGTTATTTTGCCTAATATGGCAACCCTGACATTGTTGTTTATTTATTGATATATTGTTTATATACCTTAATTTTTTTTATTACATAAAATGTTTTTTGATCTATTGTTATTAGTTTTTAACATTTAATATATTTAAAAATTGTTTTATTTATTGTAATTTTTTTAATAATAGAAAATAATTTAAAAATGTATATTTAACCAGCATTCGAAAATGCGGTTTTCGCCAAATTGACGTTAGAAAAAATTTTTACCGAACTTTGCGCGTATATAATATCTGCGTCATTTCATTTTCGTATACAATGTATGCAAATAATATAAATAAATAATGTACACAATAATGTAGCGAAATAATTTTTAAACATTGCTAATCTGGCAAGTTTTAAAATCATGCGTTAATTCTAAAAAGATTAAGTTACGCTATATTGCGAGGGAAAAAGTTATAACCATATCTTTGAATCATCATTTTTATTGTATTTGTCTTTTTTTTAACTTATTTTAGTGTTACAGAATTACAATGTAATGTTTAAAAACAGATAATTGAATTAGAGAAACAAAAAGGTATTCGCCTGAAAAATTCGACATATCTAGGATATTTAATAAATAAACTCATCCTCGAGATGGTACGAACTCTCTCATTTTCGCATTGGACTCACTCTTTTTGCCCATGCGCAGTTCTGTCCAGGTTTCTATCAAACGTGGTTCATCAGTACCCATTTCTCTGTCAATCATCTACAAAAAGTAAAAATAAAAATAAAATAAAATAAAATAAATTGCCGCTATTAGACAAATGCTATCAAGATTAAAAACAAATTAATATTTTAATAATATTACCATTTTGATATTTTATCTATATAAATTTTAAGAGTTATTGTGAGGCCTTTGGAACCATTCGGATATACAAAACGAATTCATGAAATAATAATAACCCAACTGAATGCAAAGATAATAACTTTTTCCTTTTTCTTTTCAGTTTTAATGAAAAAATTACATCCATGAATACTGAAAAAATGACATTATAAATCTCTTTTTTCGCAGCAAGAAAAATAAATGTCGCTGTTCTTAAAGATATGCCATTAAAATTTGAAACATCTTAATATCTCAAACACATTACTATTTTAATATTTGAAAATTAGAAATTTTAACAATTTTTATTACACTTTTGGAATCATTCAAACATGTCATCATAGACATCATCACAGTAAACAGAGAATTAAGGGTATCTTCAACTTTATCACAATTAAAATATAAATTTACGCGTGATTGTTAAAAATATATAAAATAACAAATAAACGACTATGTGTTAAAAGCACCAAATATGGAAAATTATATTATATAATGTAGATATTTTCATCTACCGGGTGTCCCAAAAATGATTTATGGATTTTAAAATACAATAACTTGCAAACGGTGACAGCTATTTAAAAAAAAAAAAAAAAAAAAAAAAAAAAAAAAAAAAAAAAAAAAAAAAAAATTGCAGGATGGTTATGTATAACGTCAGGAGTTTTTTTTTTACCGTAATTTTTTATTTTAGTTCGCATCTCAAACAATAGGTGGCGCTGACGGCGTTTGAAGGGCAGGTGGTCAGTGCTGAGTGAAGCGTCGACCTGGCCTTCAATCGCCGTCAGCGCCAACTATTGTTTGAGATGCGAACTAAAATAAAACTTTACGGTAAAGAAACTCCTGACATTATACATAACCCTCCTACAAAAAATTTTTAAATAGCTGTCACCGTTTGGAAGTTATTGAATTTTAAAATCCATCAGTCATTTTTGGGACACCCGGTAGATTTTTATTGAATTCAGAAAACACAAAACATTTAAAAATTTGGAAATTATTTTTCGTTAGTAAAAATGCAAATTTCAAGTAAATGTTATTTGTTCCTCTCTTTCTCTGTTATATTATGTATCTGAAATATATCATGATTAAAAAAGAACATAAAATTATAAAAAATTGTTTTTAAAGTATACAAATCCATTTATCCAGTGGTTTTTAATTAATCAATATTTGAAAATAAGAGCTCTGATATTTGCGATGTTAATGTTTTATTAACATTCTGTATTTACACAAATTGGAATATTAACTCAGATTATTTTTGTAAAATGTACATTTTTAGCACCATTGTAAGTTTTAAATATTTAACACTCTATTAAACCAAATATTTAAAATATATTCATTTATTTTCTATATTTTGTAACTTTTAACTGTAATTCTTTTAAATTCTTTTTACGTATTTTCGTATTTTTAAATTGTGATTGATGTCATTGACTTTTATAGAAACTCCAAGAATGAAAATCAAATTGAACTCTTATCTTTCTCAACGCTTGAAGAATTTCTGTTCGATTAATCAATTTTTGTACCGCCAAACGTTCGCAGAGCTATCGAACTGCAATGTATCATAACGAAATTTTCGTTCTCCTTTTAGGGAAAGAGGAAGGGCATTTATTTCATGTGATAGTTGCGCATAAATTGCCTCTTCTTGCATCGAGTAACCGGTATCGACGCAAAAGATTAAAATGACAATTTTACAATGAATAAAATTGATAAATTGCATTGAAAAGCGTTTTTAAATTGAGAGAAGATATCGATTAAAGTTTAACATGTTAAATTCAGTTTCATTCAACTTAAAGAATTATTTTTATCTACCTTTTAAATTATATTATATATATATATATATATATATATATATATAATTAAAAAAAGAATTGCGCCATTTTGACCGCCCTGTGTTTTTAATTCTAACGTTTTATGGAACATACTTTTATTCTCACTTTCCGTGATGTATTAATATTTTAACAGCTAAAGTTCTTATATTTTACTTTATTTAACTTAGTAACAATCTATTGATTATTTTCTTAAAAAGAGTAGGAGTGTTATTGCGAAATCTTTCTTTCAGTACACAGGTCCATTTTCCTTTTTGGAACATTTATAGAGACTTTAATTTTGTCTTATTTTTTTAATTAATCGTCTGCTGAAGAATGTTCATGCGTCTTGCGCGTGAGCAGGTTGTGCTATTACGCGGTTATGTAATAAGTTCTTACAACTAGCCCAGCTACCAATAGGAGATGGTGAGTTGGGTTGTCTTTGCGTTGAAAATAATCCTAATGGATCTTTAAATATCTTACGTGGAAAAGGGGAGGGACTGGTTTTAGCTTGGAATTTGAGACTCATTTTGTTTTTCAAGAGCGTGAGAATGCAGCTAATCTTTCAAATGTTAGGAGGCCCGTCTCATCTTGGCATAATTTCGAACGTCGAGATGATGCAATCTTTAGAGCCAGTTGTCTAGCGTTAATTTGTGTGGAATGGTGACCTGTGTAGTAACTTATGGTCGAGCTCTAAATAATGAAGGATTAGAAACTGATTGTCTTGCCTTTTATTGGAGAAACCCCCAAAGGTATACAAATCCATGGTTTACAACGACGACTGCTGACCCTGTTTATTATTTTCAAAGGAAAAGACTTATTCTTATAGCAAAGATGGTATTCCACGAGAATTGATGCATCATTACAGAAAATCGTCAGATGAATGGATTCATAGATGGATGGATAGATAGATGGATGGATGGATGGATAGATAGTTAGATAGATAGTTAGTTAGATAGATAGATAGATAGATAAATAGATAGATATACATATATATATATATCGAGAGGGAGAGAGAGAGACTGAATACTTAATCTAGAAAAAAGAATGTGATATTATAGTAATAAAAAAACGTGTAACCAGATGTTAGTTGTGAAAATTTAAATTTTCAAAGTTGATTTTGAAAATTTAAATTTTAAATTTAAGGTTTTCCTTAAAGGTCATTTCATGCATTTACATATGGCATACAATGGTTCATGTTCAGTAAAATAGTTACATGTTGGCATGTCTGTAAGATAAAATTTTAAACGTTATTTGACCGATTAACGAATATGCCCCTGCTAAAGAAAAAATTACAGCAAAACAAATAAAAGAAAACTGAAGTTATTACTTGGAGGATCATATAAGATACTTCAACGCCTAAAACAAATGATTACTAAATATGGAACTCTTTATAAAATTGAAAAAATTCTAATAATGCGAAATTTAACATGCTGCTCGTCTGAAAAAACGAATAATTAATAGATCTCTTAATTTCGAAAATCAAAATCATTGCAAATCATTGTCTTTTAATCTATTTTTGAATGATATTCAACAATGTACAATTCCCATTTTATTATTTTAATATTTATAAGCATAGCAATTTACATGCTAGCCCCAGGACGGTGGAAAAAATTTTTGGATTTCATTTAAAATTAAAAAAAAAAGAACTGCGCAAATCATTGATTTTTGTTTTGAATCCTTTACAGAAAATTATGTTGACCAGAAGACATTTGAGGTAGAAAAAGATTTGTATTTATGCAGATAAGATTTTTCATGCACTTACGAAATTAAGCCTAGTGTAATTCCATCTTATTGGAGACTGGTAAGAACGATGGGTTTGCCCACACAGTATTTTTTTTTTTTTTTTTTTTTTTTAGAGAGAGAGAGAAAAATTTTGTAAGATTTCAATATATATATATATATATTACAAATTTTAAATTTTTTTCGCCAAAACTAACCTTTATGTTATCTTAATTTTCTTATAATAACATTCCGTACTTACTCCAAATTATTAAATTAAAATCTTGTTTCTTGATCTAATCTGTTAATCTTTCTGCAGACGATATAAATTCTTAATTTGGCTTGAAAAACATTATTCCAGTATGCGTAAATTAAAAAAGATGGCTCTAAATTTAAAATATTCTTAATTAAACTTTATTTCTTAATATTCCAAATAAAACTCATTTCTTCTATGTTTTTATCAACCCTTTTTAAGAAAGTCTAATTAAATTTATTCCAAAACCATACCTTTCAAAAAATATCATTATTTTATTTTATCTATTTATTTATTTTCCCTCCGTCAGCCTTTGATAGTGTGCATATCAATAAATTCATTTTTTTTTTCTCTTAAAATTAATCATCTATAAAAATCGTCTGCCTAAGAAATTCTGAGTCGATTATAAATTGGTTAAATAATATATTTTTTAAAAAAATAAAATTATCGTCTGTGGAAAATAGTCTCGTAGCTGGACAAGAATTCTTTTTACATAAAAGAATGATGGTTCGAGGTTAGAGAATGTTCTAGAATTTTCTTATTAGATTTAAAAGAGGAAGCTCGAGAGGTGGTAAGGGAGATGAGAAGAAGGATTCTTGTTTGCGCTCTTGCATGAGTACGACTTGATGTAGTAAAACATGGAATATTTCTTGGATGTTTCGGTAAAATATCGTCTGCAACAGGAGCTTTTCTTTCTAATATAGCTACAGTTTAATAAAATGAACTTGCAGCAGCCAAGGAACGATTATTTTGACCTTCTACATTTATTTATTTTGTTTTTTTTTTCTCGCTGGCCATGACTTCTGTGCTGAGAAAGGGAAACCTGGCGATGATGTTTCTGACCCCCTAACTTTAAATCGTCACATATATAAATAGTGGTAAGAAATATCCAGAAAATTATATTGATTTAAACTGAATCTGTTATAAGTAACTTACATGGCTAGTTCTATGTGTACTTGTAGTGTAAGTCAGAGGTATGATTTTTGGCTACCAGTATTTTAGAACGGAAAAATTTGATTAATATTATGAGACCTATCTCAATATAATAGGGCAAAGCATACTTTTCAAAAATAACAATGACGAAGAAGCATACTGATTATCAGCAAAGTGAGTTACACTACAAAACCCCATGGAATTAGCTAAACATAATTTAGTAATTTAGTATTTTTAAATTTTTTGTTTCCAAAAAGCAATTTTTTATGGCCACAAATGCATGATATTATTTAAATAGATCTTATAAATTTACGTACTAAAACCACTTATGATCACTAAATGGAAATTATAACAAGCTCAAATAATATTTAAAGAGTTAAAAAACTTATTTACATGTTTTATTGAGCATAATCGCTAAATATTTCAATATGAATGCTGATAAAAAATTATACCTGCAAAAAATTATAAAATGAGCTCCTTAAAAAAATCACGATGTTACATGTTTAATGAAAGCAGATGCATGAATGAATGAAAAGTGTCATCTATGACCGTGTAATACTATATCCTACAGTCTTTAATTTTGCAAGCTCCATTTATCATATTGCTATTAAAAAGTATTGTCTTAAAATGTAAATTTTTCACATTAATTTGTTAAAAATTAAATTTGAATAAATCTTAATACACTTCATAGCGATTCCTTTAAAAAAAATTCTGCCCGAATAGGCATATTTGGAGGCCTTTAAATGTATTGTGCAATTATTCACCCAGCCAGCTTAATACCTAAATTGCATAAATTTGGCTGTAAAAAATATTTTTGCTATCCCTTTTAAGAGTATCTACATTCAGTTCAAAAATATAAAATTATTAACATCGGTCCTGTTTGACACGCAGCTATATTGCAGACTTGATTAGATTTTTAAACCATTTATTTCTTCCAGACAGGCTTTCTTCATATTTTTTTCATGATCCGAATTACTTAAATAATTTCTTTTTGTAAAACACAATTATTAAAATTATAAAATGTAGTTGTTAGGTAATAGAGAAAGAAAAAAATGTAACATATCACAATGTAAATTGATAAAACAATATGTTTTATATTATTGGAAATCATCTACACAGTTCTATCAAAATTTACGTAACTAATTTTTAAAATCTGATAAATGGTTTGACAAAATCTCAAATTAATCGAAATAATTTAAAATCCTTAAGCAGGAGCATAAAATGTCGAATTTTAAAGAGTTATATAGGGCTAGAATAAATAATAAATTTTTGATTCAAAAATTGCGCAACTTCATTTAAATAGATTGTATTGAAAGTCAAATCAAATCAATTGCATATTAGTAAACATTTAAATTTAAAATATATTTAAACTATATTGTCTGAAAACATATAAACACAGTTACAAAAACAACTACATCGAAAATTTTTATAAAGCTATTAAATGCAAATTATTTTTCAGCAATTTTTGATTATTTCAAATAAACATGCATCCACAGCGATTATTATTTTTCATTTCTGGTTTCTTGTGACAAAAAAAGTATCCTCAATAGCATCTTGGAATTCTTCAAGAGAAAAACACGCTTCCCATTGCTTTAATTTTTACTGTTTAAAATATCCCAGACGTTCTTAGTCGGGATTATTTCTATACTGCCAGAAAAAACTTGTCTGTATACGTTAAAAAATTCCTTTTTTTCTAAAAAAATAATTTCCATACTTCAAGAAAATATATTTTACACTTGAATCCATCAGGAAAATTTTAAAAAAATTGGGAGAAATTCTGATTATTCTTAGTATGCATATATTCTGGTTCTATTAATACTAAATCTAATTCTTTTTAAAAGCAGAAAATTAAAAATTACATACATTACTGTTAAAATTTTAAGAATAACTAAAGCAAAACTATAAAATGGAAGGTTTTAAATTTAGAAATAATAAACGATTTCTCATAATTTTAAAACTTTAAAAATTTTCAAATTTAAAATATATTTTAAAGTAACAGATTTAAACTTTTTATTAAAATATCAAATGAAAAAAATCTAATTCAGTGAAAAAATTCTTGCAAAAATATAATATTCATATTTATATCTTCCAGTATACATGAAAATGTTTATAATTTATACTTTTATCCCATTTTAATACTAAAGCATTATACTAAATAATAAATGAGTAAATGAGTAAGTTTAACGATAAATAAAAGATAAATTAACGATAAATAAATTTAAAGATCACATCTGTTATAATTTCAGGACAATCAAAGATATCAATAACCAGCCAGACCGATGGAAAAAGCTCCATCATCATAAACAAATACATAAAAACGTAAAATCTTGGCTTTCAATAGTATTTATTGTCCTTTTCTAACAAAATAAGTACTTAAAAAAGGAATTTCTTTAAATGAGTGTACTACTACATTTGACTACTACAATGTAGTACTACTACAATGAAAGTACTACTACATTTTATCGACCGAACTGCATATAATACTCTATAACTAATTCAATGTGTTTGTCTACTGCATTATATTCTATAATTTATTAAACTTTAAAAAAAAACTACACTACCGGCCTTTAAAATTGCTACACCATAAAGGCGACATCCTACAGATGTGGAATTTAAACGTCAGGAAGAAGCTGCTGTGATATGCAAATGATTAACTTTTCAGCGCGTTCTGACAAAGCAGGTGCCGGTAGCGACACCTACAATGTGTTTAAATGAGGAAATTTTTCAGTCGGTTTCTCACACAGAAATTGCATTTGAACATTGTTGCTTGGTGAAAAATTGTTGTGATGCCTCGTGTAAGAAGGAGAAGTGCGTACCAGCATGTTACTGACCTTGATAAAGGTCGAATTGTAACCTACCAGGATTGTGGTTTATCATATCGCAGTATTGTTGCTCGCGTTGGTCGAGATCCAATGACTGTTCGCCGAATATGGAATCGACAAATACAGGACAATAATACGGAACGCCGTACGGGATCTCAACGGCCCCCTATCCCTAGCAGCCAAGAAGACAGGCATGTTATCCGTATGACCGTAATGGATCGTACAACCACGTTACGAGCCCTGAGTCAAACAATGGGGTCTTTGCAAGACAAAAAGTGTCTGCACGAACAGTTCGACGACGTTTGCAGTAGCATGGACTCTCAGCTCGGAGATCATGGTTGCGACTTTTCTTGATGCTGCTTCATAGACAGGAGCGCCTTCAAGGGTGTGAATCAAAGACAAACATGTGTGCACGAATGGCAAAATGTCATTTTTTCAGATGAATCCAGATTCTATTTACAACATCATGATGGTCGCATTCCTCTTAGGCGGCATCGTTGTGAACGAACATCGGCAGCGTTCATTCATCATCGTCATACTGGCCCATCACCTGTCGTAATGGTATGGGGTGCCATTGGATGCACGTCTCGGTCATCTATTGTTCATATTGCGGCACTCTGAACAATGCTCGTTACATTTGTGATATTTTAAGACCCGTGGCTCTACCCTTTATTCGAGACCTGCGAAACCCGACGTTTCAGAAGGATAATGCCCGACCGCATGTTTCCGGAACTGTACGGAGCTTCTTTGATAAGGAAAATGTTCGGCCCTGGCCAGCATGTTTCCCAGATCTCTCAACAATAGAAAACATCTGGTCAATGGTCGCCGAGCGACTGGCTCATAACCATAAGCCACTCACTACGGTTGATGAACTGTGGTATTGTGTTGAAGCTGCATGGGCATCTATACCTGTAAATGCCATATAATCTCTGTTTGACTCATTGCCAGATGTATAAGTGCTTTTATTACTTCCCAAAATGGTTGTTCTGGGTACTGATTTCTCAGGATCTATGCACCCAAAATTCTTCAAAATTTAATCACTATCATAATATATTTGTCCAATTAAATATCATTTTGTTATCTGCATTTCTTCCTGGTGTAGCAATTTTAATGGCCAGTAGCGTATATGCACAAACTTAATTGTACTTTAAAGGTGTTATTGTACAAATGGTGGGCAAGAAGAAATAGAATTAAATTTTAAAAGAGTCAGATATTTTTTTACCTATTATGAATAAAGATATTGCAGATTGAAAACTTTTTCATTTCAATACTATTACGATCTCTAAATGCGCATTATTATACATTGAAAAGTTTTTTTTTTCATTTTAAAAAATCCTGACTTTGAAAATATATAATCATCCCTGGGAACTAAATCTTACTGAACTTTCAGCTTTTGCGCAGTCTAGAAGGGCATGACATACATTTAGTACAGCAATGACGTGTAGATCCAAGTACGAAGTCTACTTCACGAACTTTATTTTTAATTTCGCATGTTGCAAAAAAATTAATGTTATGATAATTTGCATATGCAATGTACTGAAAAAATATATTTTGATTAAAATCATCCTATAATTTAAATTTTACGATAATTTTTAGTGCTTAAAATACATTATAAATAGAATCTTTAAAAATACTTTTTTTTCATTAGATTTAATAATAGTTAGACTGTTTAATAAACTTAAGTTTAGCATACCTTATTTGAGTTTTATGTAAATATAATGTTTATACAAGTTCATATTGTACGCTTAATATTGATTGACCTTTAGTGAGCATAGCTTTGCCTTTATTTTCAACATGAGTACAATTAAACGCTATCAGAGGACATTCATGTAGTTCTCTAATTTTAATTCAACATTCTCAGTGTAATTTACAATTACAAAGATTTAAAGATCTGTATAAATAATTTGCTGATATTCAAATATGAGCATTTAGTAATATTATATATAGGATTGTACAGAATTATTTGAATATTTTCTTTGCTTAACGATTACAGCAGTGGTACTTGGATGTGTTGATATATTGTTTAATGTAGTATAATACTTTTTCCCTTTATTTAAATTTATGCATGAAATGAAGTACCTCTTTAAATACTTGACTTTCGAAATTTGGATTGTGTGAGGTTTTCTAACATTTTGTAGTTGAATCTTATATATTTTGTTGCAATGAATCCGAAAAAAAACTTCAATTTTAACCATTACATCAGATTTTTTCATAAGTTGGTAATTGCAAAACATAAAGATTCACATTTAAACTTAAAATATCCCCACCCCTTAATCTGACATAGTACCATATCTTATATTTTGATGATACTTTTTCGTTTTGCATGATTTGAATTAAGAATTTAATTCTATTAAATGCAACTTCCACCGACGAATTAGTCTTTTGGATACAGTTAAATACTGTTTATTACAGTTAAATACCTGTTTTTTCTGGTTCAAAAAATAAAACAAATTTAAAATAACGGGATCAAGAAAAAACCAACTTGCATTAAGAGGATTTACGTAGTTTATTAATTATAACTCTTGTCATGATGTTTTTTAACATTGTTTAAGTTAGAAATTGAAACCGTTAACATAACTTAAGCCAATGTATTGGAAATTCCATATGTATAAGGTAATAGAAGATAAGTTTCATTTACTGAATGTCTTTTATTTTCTTTTCCTGTCATATATAAAAAAATACAATAATATTACAATTTTGAAAAAATTCTCCGCAAAAATAATCATTTTTTTTAACATTAATTTTTTAAAGTTTTTTATTTTTTTTTATTTTTTAAAGTTTTTTATTTTTTTAATAGTTTTAAAACAGCAGGAACATTCAAATCTAATTACTTTTCTGCATCATTCAAATTTAATATAAGAAGGATAAATTAAAAAATGTTATATTAGAAAGATTTCATTCCTTTATGAATTAAGTACTTAAACAGAGGACATTATCTCGACATTAAAATTTTGTAAAAGGAAATCTGAAATTCATCTTAAATCTTGTAATAGATTTTCTTCTTAATTATTATTGAACTTGCATAAAAAATGAAATTTTTGAAGTTGCATTATGAAAAACAGTTGAATGTTTATATTAATAAGTATTACTTCATATATTTAAGATAAATGAGAAAAAAAGTATAGAATTAGAGAAATGTGAAATTTCTTTAGAAGAAACTAATTATATTTGTGTGTTCTCTGTTTTTTTTTAATATAATATTTTTTAGATTCATTTTCTTGAATTAAAAAGTTTGCATTTACATTTAGAAGAGCCATTTAGTTGAAATATTACTTTCCCCAATTTTACCTTTGAATAACATTTTTTTAAATATTCATTAAATAAATTTACACACATCGATAAAATACAAATAATATTCTTATTGTGTTTTACTATAAATAATTTTAAAATATTATTGTAATTTCCATACGTTGAAAGTCACTAAACGGAGAAAAATTTACCCATAAAATGTAAGTACATGACATTGTGGAAAAATGTGCATTACAGCAATCGTGATGTTTCTACAGTAAAGCCATCCACTCCATTTAATCCATTGGGACAAGTAAAATAATATCAATGGCAATTATCTTTAGTAGCTATATTGCAAATTAGCTACAGCTGAAATGTTTTATAATTTCGATATACTGCAATTGAAATATTCTGTTTATATAATCATAAACTCCTTTTCACTTCAGAACATATTTTATCATATTTTTACTTCATGTTACCTAAACATTTACGAAAGATCTCTTGCTTGATTGCAATTTGGTTGAGGGAGGTTATCTTTTCTAAGAACGATCAAAATTTCGCGAATTTTTTTTTCCCAAGCACCTTCGTCGTTCCAAGCCCAAGCTCGCACTCTGATTGGTTGTTGCTTTTGGCACTGTTTTCATGTAACTTGGCGATAACCATGCTTGGCGAAAAATACTTGGCTCGTAAGTGAGCGAGTAAACCTAAAACCTAACCTACACATTCTTATTCTTCCTTCATTCTTATCCTCGTGGTCTTGCGTGCTCTTGTGTGCAAAACTTTTAAAGAATACAGCTTTCAGTAATTATGCTTGTGTAAGCATTATAGTGCTGCAAGAGAAAAGTTACTTTGTACTCTGTTCGGAAAGAAATGAAACTCGACGGAAGTATCTATCGCTATGCCAAGTATGATTATCGCCAAGTTACATGAAAACAATGCCGAGAGCAACAACCAATCAGAGTGCGAGCTTGGGCTTGGAAAGACGAAGGTGCTTGGAAAAAAATTTTTCGCCAAAATTTCAAAGAATCATTTAGGAAACAGTACCATCAAAGGTTGGTGGTAAAGATGGTTTCACAGGAAACTGAATAAAAATTTTGACGATGTTTATAGGCGAGATCTATTAAACTTTTTAGTAGCGGATACCGTTGGTAACTACTATTATTGATACCTACTACGTTTCACAATTATTTATCAAACACATTAAATTATTAATTTATAATTAAAGACAAATAACCCTTTTTATTTTAGAACATCATTTGTCGTTTTTGTTTACAAGTTACTTGATATTTTAGAAAGACATTGATGGCAACTTACAACAGCAGGAGATTATCCTATCTACTAACGATCGAAATGTAAAGCATAATTTGTAATACGGTATCAATTTTCATCGACGGTAATGAAGGCTTCATGAAAAAAATCTCCCAAAAACTTGGCGATATTTACAGGCATGGTCTATTGAAAATTTTGGTTATGACTTCTTTTCATGAGATTCACAATTATTTATCAAATCCATTAATTTCCTAATTTATAATTATGTCGCCCAGTTGCAAATCAGACCGAATCCTCAAAATTGAAAAACATGATTTTTTTTCTATTTTTTAAGTTCTATGTAAACGTTTCTGGATCTAGAAAATAGAAACCATGCCAAATCATGTGAATCTTTGCGTTATATGTGTTTAAAAATCATGGTTTTCTGTAAAACTCGCCAAATCCTTCAGTCGGTGAGTTTCAAAGCCGGACATCTTCATAAACTGTAGAAGGCGCTTCTGTTCCACCCACAATAACTTCTCACTTGGTGATTACATTAATTTCATCGTGTTTTCAATCACGTGTGTCTGCTCTCTCTTGATTTACAGAAAGTTTATAGTAATTTAGTTTCGTATTTTCTCCAACTATAGAAAGGTTTAAGGAAGCAGTGTCTACCAATCATTCAAAAAAGAGGTACTGATACTCCCCGACGCGACGCGAAAAAAACAAAGCCTAAGTTGAAAAATAACTTAAACCGTGTGATAACAAAGATCGAATTAACATGTTATGGCACTCTAGACCATAGTAGATTTCAGTGCCCCCCCCCCCCCTCATGAAACTCTAAATATTTTTTTCTGAAAAATTTAAGAATTTTTTAATGCATTTATTTAATTAATAAAGTAATCTTCTATTTATTATTATTATTATTACTTCAATTTTAGCATTCTGAGGATTGTGGAATGAAGGGGTTTTTCCTACACTTAAAATATAGGACAAATTCTTATTAGTGTATTGAAAAGTAGAGAAGTGTTTTAAATAAAATTATTGCAAATTCACTTTTTATTTGAGACTATTCGCTAAAATTTTAAATTGTCATTATTTCTTCATTATTTCTTTAAATTTAGATGCATTAAAGTACTTAATTTTTTCTTTTCTATTTAACAGACGATAGCCTGATAATAATGTTAGATTGATGAGAAAATTTCTCCTGGTGCTAACATATTATATAATTAATTGATATTTTAATAGCCTTTATATTTAGCATATTTTGATTAATTAACCATCATTACATACATCATAACATGTTTTTAATGGAATAACATGTCTTTGATGATTCAGCACGCCATAGTGACTATTTACATAAATTTGTTTACAACTACATTGATGTCTCAGTATTTTGATGCTGAAGTTTGAATTCCTGAATTTGTATAACACATTCATAATTTTTAGCATTATTTTTTTCAGGTAATGCACTACTGGTAATCAAACAAATCCTAGCTGTGGGCACTCTTAAAAACCTCCCTAATCCTCTTTCTTTTCTCAATGCTTCTGTTTATGATATAAATTTTAGCTGCGCAAAGCATTTTTATGTATTTGCAACCCCTAAAATTTATAATCATTTATAATCCTTTAGACGGGGAGGGAAAAAGTTTTTTTTTACGTCTAACAAGGATCTAGGTAACTGATTAGTTGGCAGTTTCATTGAAGTTAACCAACTGATCAAGCCCGTTAGACAAGTCTTTTATATCTATTAATGCAGTCTTAGTAAAAATAACTTCTTCAAATATCCAAATGCTTGTGTCCATATGTACATGTGTTGTTTCTGCTGTATCCCACAAAAGAAAGGCATTTCAATGTTTTATATCACGAGATAGTCAGTAAACTTTGATCATTCACTTTTAGAAATAAAATCTATATTAATAAAAGAACAAAACGCTCTGTCTGCGTGTGTGTGTGTCTGCGACGGCTAGCAAAATCTACAGCATGTACGAAGCTCAAAAATTTTTTTAGAGTAGCCCCAAATATCTCCTGGTGCACCTGAGCTTCAGAATTTCGAAATTCCAATTATTAACTGAGTAATTAATTAAAATCGAGAGGTCACTCTCATAAAAAATCATCCTTTTCCCAATTTTTTCTCTTTCGTTTTTTTTACGGTTGGTTGGTTGTGTAAAAATTTTTGCAGACGTGATAAGAAAGCTGAGACAGAATTAAAGAAACCCAAGGAGGAATGGGATAAGTGGAGGTGAAGTAAGCCTCAAAAAATGTTTGCAATATGAAACCATTTATCGCTCAAATTTTAATGTGCCAAAAAAAGGACGTGTAAGGGAATTTGTATTTTAAGACAAAGTAATGAATTACAATTGAAGCATATTTTAAGAGGAAACAGCAAATTTTTAAAATGGTCTTTGTTCTATTATTATTTATTAAAATAAATGTTCGCTTTTAAAATGAAGGAAATTGGAAAATTAGCAATAATTAAATATCAAATTAAAATTAAATGAGATATTGAAAACATTTGATACGAACTAAAAATTTTATAACTAAAAGTTTTCTTCATTAATGTAATTTTAAATGTTTATAACGTAGATGAAAAATGTTAATGACTTATAATTGCATATAAATAAATATTAAATATATAATGATGAAAACTTTCTTTTAAAATCATGTATGAAAATTTAAATAACAAATATTAATCTAAAATATAGATTTCTGACTGCAGACGATTTTAATGTATTAACAAAAGAATGTTATATTTTCAAGCAAAACGTTAAAATAATTTTCTATATTGATATTTAAAACACATATGATAAAATAATTAATAAATTTTTACCGGTGAATTGATAGATTAGTTCTTTTTAAGAAACAAGAGCAGAAAAATACGAGTTTAAACCTGTTTCAATTGATAGGCGTGTTAAAGCACGTGCTTTTGTTGGTACTTAATTGGACTTAATGTAGGGTTACATTTTTAGCAGTTTTTTTCCCCAAAGACCTTTAAAATTTATACACTGGCAAAATGTCAGTTTAACTTAGGATTTTTGAACACAGCTGTTACGTCAGATCATTGGTAATTCGTACATTAGAATGTATGTGTGGTTAGCTATATTGCAGTAAATATATGTATAAGTATATATGAGGCTTTTTAGCAGTTTTTTTAAATCATTGATTAAATTTGAATGCAATTTATTTAAGTTAAAATTTTAATAATATTTACTTTGTTTTTAAAACAAAAATGAAATGGCTGTTTGATGTACAGTTGTTCGAATCAACAGACGATTCATACTCAGTAACAAATTATCAAATAGCAAAATAAATTATATATCAAAAATAGTCACTAAAAAATAGTAGCAAAACATAATGTTTAAGCGTAGCATAACCCGATCCCAACCAGAAAAAATCAGACCATACTCCGATCCAAGCAAGACAAAAATTCCATAAGCATAAACCCGACCCGAACCTAAAAATTTCATTTGAGAAAAAAAAACTATGGATTTGATATCTGATCCGAATCAAATCAGAATCCCACAAAAATATTCAAATGAAGCATACCACAATCCGATCAAGGAAAAATAATGTTCGTGCATATGCAACCCGACCCGAAGGTAAAAATTATCTTTGAAAAAACTCGAAAAGTGACCAGAACGAAACCTGAAATCGATAAAAATATTCCAAAGAACTATAACCTGTTAAGAGCAAGACAAAATAATTACCGTGAACATAAACCTGACTCGAACCTAAAAATTTCCATTTGAAAAAAAAAACCTGAATTTTTATGCAAACTACATCTGAATCCGATCAAAATATTCGAAAGAATCATAACCGGATTTAAATGAGAGAAAATCATTTCCGTGGACATGAACCCGATCCAAACCTAAAATTCCATTTGAAAAAAATACCTGATATTGGAATCGAAACTAATATGAACATGACAAAAATATTCCAAAGAACCATACCCGGATCCGAACAAGAGAAAAAATTTCCACGAACATGAACCCAAACCGAACCTAAAAAACTAAACTAAATCTGAATCTGACTAAAATATTCCAGAGAAGCATATCCTTATTCGAACAATGCAGAATAAATTCCGTTGATGCGCAACCCAACCTGAACCTAAAAATTCCATTAAAAAAACGAAATCTGAATTGAACGACATCTGAACCCGAAAAAAATATTCCAAAGACCCTAAACCGGATCCGAGAAAGACATAAATAATTAATTGGAGATGAATCCGACCAGAACCTCAAAAATCAATTCGAAAAAATACCTGAAATCTGAATCGAACCAAATCTGAAACCGACGAAAATATTCCAAATAACTATAACCAGATGCTAACAAGACAATATAATTTCCATGGGCATACACCCAATCCGAACCAAAAAATTTGTAAAAAAACAAAAAAAATCTCGAAATTTGAGCCAAACCTAATCTGAACCTAACAAAAATATTTCATTGAAGTATAACCTCATTGGAACTAGGTAAAATAATTTCCATGGAAGTACAACCTGACCCGAACCTAAAAATTCCATTTGAAGGGAAAAAAATCCCCACGAAATCTGAATTGAACCGAATCTAACTGAACAAAAATATTCCAAACAACCATAACCGTATCCAAAGAAGACAAAATAATTTCCATGTACATGAATCGAATCCGAACTTAAAATTCGAATGTTTTACAAAACATAATGCGCTCCGTAGCGGTGGAAAATGAAACTAAGTACTTAGTGCGAGATGGTTAAGATATTTTGTTTATACTTAGTGTTAAATTGGAGCTTGGTTACGGTTAGGTAACAGTTAGGTTGCAATTACGTTCTGGTGAGCCTTATGTTATATTTATTTTCCGGTTAGGTTACAGTTAGATCATGGTTAAGTTACAGTTAGGTTAAGGTTAAGTTGCGGTTAGGTTGTGGTTAGATTATGGGTAGGTTATGATAAGGTGACGGCCAGGTTACATGGCCATGGTATATTTAAGTTACAGTTAGGTTACTGTTAAGATACAGCTAGGTTACAGACAAGTTATGATTACAATACTATTAGATTACGGTTAAGATTTTGTTCACAGAATGAACATTACGCATGTTTGATAAAAAATATACACCTATTTTTGTAAAATGGCTCTGAAATTATAATGCTATATACTAACCTTTTAGCTAATCATCGAGAATCAATTTCATTCACGGTATAGTCGGATTTAAGAGTGATATAATTAGTTTGAAATTAAAAATATTTCACTTGGGATATCTATGTGAAAAAAGTATTTAGTTAAGTCACTTAACAGTAGCGTTGCAAAGGTTAGGAAAAACCCGATTTAATAGCGGGAATAAACCGGGTTTTTAAGGAATGAACTTGGAAAAAACCCGGGATTTTTTTGAATAATTCGGTTTTTTGGGAATAAACCTGGGAACAAACCTGGTCTATTGGAAATAAACCCGAGAATAAGCCTACTTTTTGCAACTCTACTTAACAGTAATTTTAAGGATAAATATCAACACATTAACACGAAAATCACGCAGTCGTTGGACACATATTCCCTCCTCCGTTTCTTATTGATGTCATTTTGGGTATTTTTGCAGCTAAGTATTTGTTCTTTTTAAACCGATTTTTGACACAGTCAGGGGGCACGTATTTAATATAATGTACACTGTAAACAATTTGACCCTTTTGCTGCATCATTACTCCCCCGCTTTTATAGAATATCTCTCTTTTGACCTATGAGAATGCTGCATAATAGGCTGAAATAATCATTTTCTATAAAAGCGATGGCGTGGCGATGCAGAAAAAGGATCAAATTTTTAACAGTGTATTTACACATATTTCGAGTTAAAGATAAAATCATAAAAATTTCAAGTTCGTTTAACTTTATTATTACGGACCCGGGGAACGCCGGGCGGGTCAGCTAGTTTCATATAAAATTAAACAACTGAACGCTAAAATAAAATAACATGCCGTAGAAATAACGTACACCAGCAGAAAACTAGAACACTCAGTTAACATAGGCTCTAAACTTGATAGACTACTTATACAGTGAAACATTAGGAGGATATATTTATTTTTTTTTAAACTTCACATAATGGTATTGCACTTTTGCATGAAATTCTTTGACAATAGACTTAGGAAGGTTTCAGAATTTCAAACCACAATTTCCCAGGAAACTGGTCAATTTTTCTGAAAATGTCGGAAAATGAGAAAAGTTTCGGGATTTTACATATAATGTTACAATTATTTTTTACAGTGAATTTTTTTCTAAATTTCAACTTTAGGGCAAAAGTTGAAAGATTCCAAAATTGTGTAACTAACTGATTTCTTTCAAAACATCTATCATTTTGGGTCTGAGTGAAACATTTTTCCAAATAACGAAGAAAAATTGTCCTACATTTTTAGAATTTGGGAACTTTCTTATTTAAAAATGTTTAATTTTCTTACTTTTATGCTAAAATGAAAATTACTTCTTATAATTCTAAACTAGTATTTTGCTGGCACGAAAACAAATTTTAGAGTGATATATCAAACAGTTTTTTTAGAAAATGTACCAAAAAATCATATTGCACAAAAACATGTAAAATGTTAATTTGTTCATGAAAGCTAATTTATCAATAAATTTAATTTCTTTTGATTTATACACTCAAGAGCCAAAACATTTTTTCATAAACTCGCCTGGATTGTGGGAAAGGCACATAATCCGGTGGTAATTGCATTGAAATGCTACTAGAAAGTCTGAGGAAAACTCTTTGAGCTTATGTCTGCTTGTAAGGGTAAAGGCTGTTAATCTAGGCTACTTTGATAGAGGGCAAAATTCAGTCGCCATATGACACAGAACGAGTGACTTTGAAACTTATTATCTCATGGATATTGCCTCATGAAACTTGTTGCCTCATTCGAGTCGTATCATTTTCAGCACTAATACAAAGTGGGTTAATTACTGGAAAACCATCGTTTAAAGCCATCGAGTTGTACGCCCAGGCATTATCAATTAAAAAAGACATCGGAGACTCTCGCAATTGGTAATAGTCTAAGAACCATTGAAAAGCTACCTATATGTATTTTTTCAGACCTGAGTTTTTGTACATTGAGGCCCCTATACCTACTATTCATGAGATGGGGAGTCACTAAGCCGAAAGTGGTGGACTCGGCTAGTGCGCAGGTAACACAGGTATCAATTCTATAAAACGAGCCAGTCAAATTGCCGGTGATTCTAATAGTATTATTAAAAAAATCACTGAGAAACAAGAAATGCACGTAATAGTGTTTTTTGTTCATCGCTAAAAAAGAGTTAAAAAGAATGTCATTAAAAAAAATCTATAGATAATTTTAATTGCAGCTTTATTAGACGAACGGTACACGATTTTTTTGTCATATAGAAAACAAACCCGCCTTCGAATAAATTGCTTCCTGTTTTGAAATAACGAAACTTTGAATCAATTACTCCAGAAAATTGGTTTTAATGTTAAAGATGCCAAAAGAAAAGACTTAAAATGAGAAAAAAAATTATATTTTAAAATTTTTTAGTTTTTTTATAAATATTAACTACAAAAGCGTCTTTATATAGAACGATAATATTCCCCAAAAAACGAATTGTTGAAAAAAATGTTGCTAAACAAACTGTTCATTTCTATTTCGATAAAAAAGGCCAGACTTGACGCATGTGCAATAGCTCTGAGAGTTTTACTATATGATAACAAAATGTACTTTATTAAATTCACGAAATAGAGGCATCTATATGAAGGTTCACAATTATACTGAAAATATCTGGCAAAAACCATTAGTGTGGGGACATAACATACCCTCTCATTTATAAAACCTCAATTATTTGAATGCCAGTAACTATAAAAGAGAATACTATAGGCTAGAATGAGTACATTTGTAATCCATAGGGGGGGGGGAAAGAAAGATAACTAAAGAAAGTCTATGCATACATCTGACCGAGTATTAACTAAGATTTGGTTGTCTGCTGAAGTGTGTACTCAATGAAGACGTCTGCCGTGATTAATATAAGTTTTTAAGCTATAAGTTTCTAAGACCCAAATAAACAAAATGTATTAATGGCAGATCTGGTCAATTACTTTCAAAATTATATTTTTTTTCAGTACTTTCAAAACTGTCTGCCACAATGTTAACCGCGCGATAATGGTCTGTTTTCCGATATTCCATTGTTGTTTTCCGATAATACAAATAATATATTTTAAAATTTCAAAACGGCAGACGTGGTCAAATGGATTTAAAATTTGCCAAAAGTTGATATTTTTGTTACCTGCGCACTAGCCGCGTCCACCAATTTCAGCTTAGTGACTCCCCATCTCATGTATAGTAGGTATAGGGGCCTCAATGTATAAAAACTCAGGTCTGGTCAAATACATATAGGTAGCTTTTCACTGGCTCTTAGACTATAACGCAACATAGACAAGAGTCTAGATCAAT
Source organism: Maratus speculifer (assembly GCA_964019185.1). Taxonomy (NCBI): domain Eukaryota; kingdom Metazoa; phylum Arthropoda; class Arachnida; order Araneae; family Salticidae; genus Maratus; species Maratus speculifer. The sequence continues at coordinate 177,774,975 of OZ025294.1, forward strand.
TTACATTCCAAGACAGTAGAGGTCCAAGTGGAATTCTTTCGGAGCATACAATTGAGCCGACGCTGTTGAATGTGTTACTACAATGCTAACGTCCCACTAATGTACCGCTGTTGCGAAAGAATCATCGACAAATACTTCTATACTAAGCTCGAGAACATCATGACTGGACTATGGAATATAGTGAGAAAGTGGCCTTGTCAGATGAAACACGATTCATCCATCAAAAAGTCGATGGCTGTGTTTGGGTCTGCCGTCTTCTATATGACTTTTAGTCCTCCTTATGCAAGAGATCATACACAGGAAAATTGTGACGATATTAAGCATTGGGGAACACTCTGAAGATTCTCCCAGGGATTTTTGGTTGTACTAGAATAGAACTTGAAGTCCACAGACTATCTAAACAATATTGCGGATCATTTGAATCCTTACGTGGAATCTGTCATCTGAAATGAAAATGGAGTCTTCATGAAACACAGCGCTCTATATGTCATGTGATTTGAATTGTACTCCATTGGTTCTACAAATACAATATTGAATTCCATTTAACGAACTGGTCGCCTCACTCGACGGATCTCAATCCGACAAAGCACAATTCGAATGTCACTCACTGTTAGTCCAGAGCTCATAAACAATTATTTTGGAATATTTCGGATATGCATGACCGCTGCTTGAACAACTAATACGATTTATCTCAAGTCATCTACAAAAACATGTAGTATCTATGCCAAAGAGATTTGTGCATACGTTGAATCATATAAATCATTCATATGAAATCTTGTTATTGTGTATGTAGGGGAGAGGGTGCACGTTTGAACTGGGGGGCACCATTGGACACTCCAAATATTTCCCTCCAAATAAATTATTTTTAAAAAATGTCTATGGCAATACGTTACTACGACTTCAATGCAATAAGTATACAAAGCTGCATCATTTTGTATCTACAATACTGTCCAAGCAAGATATGTATTTTTCTCCCTCTTGAATCTAAACTTAAGAAAATAAAGTTGTATGATTTTTTGTCAAAATTTCGTATCACTAATATTTTGATTTATTGTTCAACACTTAAATAAAGATGTAATCTATAGTTTTTAAGCTTTGTTTTATTCATATTCTTCAGCCGAATTAAATAAACTGTTCTAATGTTGAACTCCATGTAATGGGGTACCATTAGACAAAAAAGCTGGGACACCATTGAACATCTAAAACTATGAAGTAAAGAGTTGTTAAAGTACCTAAATATTATTATTTTGGGAATTTTTTCTATGTGAAAAGAGGTTATACAGTTAAAAATCACTCCTAACTGCACACTTGTATTACAGTCTTTGAATGTATCATCCGTGGGAAGTTTCATATCTAAATTGATGATGGCAGTCATTTATTTGATAATCCCGGATACACAATAGTGATTCATGGCTTAGCATGTTTGTCTAACAAAGCCAATGCTCTTTTGTTGACTCTTTCGAAGCATTATTTTTGGTTTTCGTGCTAGAGAAAATGGATTTAAGTCAGGTTTTTTTTTTCATAAAAAGAGTGAACGGAAAATTTTTATTTCAAGGATATTGTAAAAATTTTTCACAATCAAACATAACTGGATGGACAGTGTTTTTCAACAATGATTTTTTACATCAACTATGATGGGTTTAGGTTTGGTTAAGTAATAGAAAAAATATTAGTTTCAATAAGATGTAGTTATTTAATTGTATTCATATTACTTTATCTTTCTTAAACATATTCAGCTTTTTAGGAAAACTCTCAATATTTTGATATTTTATTCATTTGTTCAAAGGTGCCCCTTACTTGTTCAAAGGTACCACTATATGGGGCAGGTTTGAACAGAAATCTTTCAACTTTTTAAATCCTCATAACTTTTTTAATTTACATGTAAAATTTTTAATTTTTGGATCATATGATGAAGAAATGCATTGTTTTTATTATGTGATACTTAAAATGCAAAAAAATATAATTCAAATAAGAAATATATTAATTTTTGAAAAATATGTTCTAAGTTGCCCCCCCCCCCTTTCTCCTATAGACCATTTTAGAACTCAGCAGACAAGCACACCGTGTGAGCTTCTATATTTTGCTTGAAAAGTAACACAACCCTTGCGTGCCACGAAACATATTCTGTTTACTAAAATAAAAAAATTATCTAAGTTACAAACTTAATTTAAATTGAAAGAGTAACAATACTGAGACACAAACCATACACAAAATTAACGTAGACAAAATCCACAGTTTATGAAAATTTTAGTTTCGTGACAGTTCAATCACATTTATCTTTATTATTATAGACATCTCAGTTAAATTATTCATACATTCGATTGGTAAATATGAAAATAAGAATACATCTTTTATGTTAAAAAATGTTCAGTATATTAACTATTATATATATATATATATATATATATATATACATAATCAAAACTCATCATTATAAAAAAGAGAAAATGTTTTACGCCTATCACACAAACTTAATGCAACAACAATTACGGATTAATCGAATATCGTATTCGGTTCGATAAAGTTGTTGAATTCTTTTGATCCAATGTCTTAGAAATTTCGTATAAAATGTTTTCAGAAGAAACCAACTTTAAAACTCCAAATGCTATTGAATAATTGATTTTAATTCTTTTAGAATGTTAAAGGGCTATTCTAACTTGAAGAATCTATTTTTATGTCATATTACTGACGGTTTTCGTAACTGACTAAGTATCTTTTACTTATGTAACAAATGATGCCGAAAATTTTCGTGTTTTATGCTGAAGAACGATAATACTAAATTTAAACTTAAAATAAATGGTTTGCTCATCATACCGATACAGTTAAATTTTCTGTTTAATTTAATATTTCTAGTATTCTGTAACAGTTTGTTTATTTTTCAAAATTATAATGATTAATAATGATTTAATCATTATAATACTGATCACATAATGATCGTAATGATATAATCAGTACATTAATTTGCTAATTAATTGAGTATGTATATGACAAACATTAAGGTCATGACTTCGAAATCTATTGTATGAAGCTTGTATATCATTAATACATTTAATGTAAAAGAAAGTCTGGATTTCGTAATAATCACAGCACAAAAAAATCTTCCAAACCAAAAATCTTGAAAATTGGGGTAAAAATACCTCTTATAACATCGAGTGCCGCTAAGAAGGGATTTCCGAAAATTCCACCCCTAAGGGTGGTAAAAAAAGAACGAACTTTTAAAAAAATCCTTAAAATCCGATTTTACAGATATTTTTTAGCTGATAATATATTTTAGTGTATTTTTTTATGCTGTATCGAATGGTACTAAGCAATTACTTTTAAATCCAGTAGTTCGCGAGATACTTCACATTTTCCTAATTTGGCGATGTCTTTAGCGCAAAAACATGAAATATTCAATCCTTATTAGGATGAGCGAAGCGAATCCTCTACTAGGCCACTCAAATTACAATTTGTCGTACACTTTACAAAAAAAACTATTCAATATTTTAACTTCAAATTAAACACAAAAATAAATTATGATCTGTAGATTTGCACAATATAATTTTTTTTTACTGTAAAACGTTAAAAAATTTATTATTTTAATTAATTTATTTTACATGCATTTTCAATACGGACGCATCTTAGCAAATAAATAAAAAATGAAACGCGTATATTTTCAGAAAAAAATATAAATCATGGAATAAATAACTATAGATAGAATCATGATTAATTTAATAAATAAAGTATGTTTTCATTATTCAGCAAAATCGTTTGCACAAATGA
>OZ025294.1:177778836-177822836 GCA_964019185.1 Maratus speculifer
CACTTAAACATTAAAAAAAATTGTATTGTGGACTATCTTTTTAAGTGGCAACAAAACAATTGTAAACAAATAAAATTAGTTGTTAAATTTGTTATATAAATGAAAAACTAAAAGAACTGAAACGTGAAGTTGTTGCCTCGATTCAAGCTCTTTATAAATGTACTAAAGCAAAGTTGGCCGATTCAGAAACGACAAATTGACTTTAACCATTTCTTACTTTATCATTTGGATCTAAAGTAACGTTACGTTCTTATTTGTGGACCGAAAAAGGATTAGTGAACGGGACTTTAGACTTTGTTGTACGTAATAAAGAAAATCACAAGCCACCAGACTAGATATCGCGCATAATCATGGATAAATTTGAATACTGCAATAATTTAACTTATAAGAATTGGTGCGTACTAATTCCCCCAATAATTAAGTTCTGGAAAAATGGAAGCATAAATTGCTCAAGGAAAGAATTTCTTCTGCAGTTAGCTTTTGCTGTTACAATTCATAAATCCCAAGGTTTAACATTAGATGAAGCAGTAGTAGATATTGAGGATATATAGCCACCAGTTGGCTTTAAAACGTTCTTAACATTGTCAAGAGTGAAAATATTTCAAAATTAAGCATTCAATAGAATTTTCCTTACGAAAAATTCTACAATATCAAAAATTCTGATAAGCTAACATGTATAAAAACGAAGAAATTAGAAGAAAAAGTTTTACAGTTAAAAATTCATAGTATCAATGAGAGCAGATTGCAAATGTTTTTCCAGAAAATAGGATTTTGACGAAGTAACTTACTTCAAGCTCTCTTCAAATATATTATTCTAAAATAGCTATCAAAGATTATTCGACGTTAATTACAAAGATTGGAAACATGCATATTTCAAACAATTTTAAAAAATGGTGGTTACTGGAAATTGAACCAGTGGTTACTTGAAATTGTAAAAACATCTTTAAAAGAGCTTTTAGTTGAAAATTTAATAATATTTTGTAAAAGTTTCTTCGAAAGTATTTTATTATGCCAGTCTTACATCATACATAAAAAATTAAAATGCGCCAAAACATAAATAACGTTTTTGTTTAATAAAGATGCAAAAATACTATTAAAAAATATTTTTACTTTCAAATATCTCTTTTATAAAAGAATGCTTCGCGAATCCAAACAAAGCATGGCTTTCGAATGGTACTAAGCAAATATTTTTAAATCCAGTAGTTCGCGAGTTACTTCACATTTTCCTAATTTGGCGATGTCTTTGACGCAAAAACTTGAAATTTTCAATCCTTATCTATATATATAAAATAAAGTCTGGATTTTATATTAATCACAGCACAAACAAGTCTACCAAACCAAAAATCTTGAAAATTGGGCTAAAAATACTTCTTATAACATCGAGTGCCGCTAGGAAGGGATTTTCGAAAATTCCACCCCTAAGGGTGATAAAAAAAGGACGAACTTTTAAAAAAATTCTTAAAAATCCGAATTTACAGATATTTTTTACCTGATAACATATTTTAGTGCATTTTTTCATGCTGTATCGAATGGTACTAAGCAAATGCTTTTAAATCCAGTAGTTCGTGAGATACTTCACATTTTCCTGAATTAGCGATGTCTCAGACGCAAAAACTTAAAAATTTCAATCCTTATCTATATATATAAAAGAAAGTCTGGATTTCGTATTAATCACAACTCAAAAAGAAATCTATTATATAAAAATCTATCACCATTTTGTTTGAATCAAGGTTCGTTATGAAATGTGGACCAGCGCAGCGGGCATAGCCTGCTGGTACATTTAATAAATGAAAAATAATTCCAATTTTTACAAAAATCACTGTTATATTGTACTAATTATGTACTTTATTATATTTTCACTAAAAGAAAACATTAACATGATAAAACACGCTTTAAAATGATTTTTAAGTGATATTCAAACCAGTCAGTAAATTAACTCTTTCACAATTAAAAGATCAAATTCGTCCCCTGGATCATTGGGGTATTTACAATATACAATGTGTCAATGTGGTTTGTCCTTTATTGGACAAACCAAAGGTAAATTCCAAAAAATAGTGAAATAACAGATAGGATATGAAAAGAGAAAATATTTGAAAAATTCCTCTGTTGCTTCTCATTGTTGAAAGGAGGGTTATAATTTCAATTTTACTTCATGTACGATTATCCAAAGATGCACTACTCCGCTTGATTTAGACTTTTTTTAAGCTCTCCATATCAATAGATTAAATAACTCCTTGGTTAATGATTTATTTAGCGTGCCGTACATCTCAACTTTCTGGTTAGATTTCTTATGTCACGATACTTTATTTCGGGTTTAATTCTATTTGTTGCTGAAACTTTATGGTATTTTTGTTTCTGTGTTTTCTATTATTTGGGTTTCTCATTTACTGGCAGTTGGGGGAAAGGGTGGTTTTATACATTTTACCGTTTTAACACGGAGGAAGAAAATCCCCAGTACTCGCGAAACATATAAATATGAGCAGAATTTTTAATTATTGTGTATTTGAACGTTGCATTTGAATGATTATTTTAGCATTGATATAGTATTTAGCCACGCGATATAATGAATTGTGAGGTAATTGTTATGAATTATTATATAATTGAATTATGATATTAAATGGGCATTTCACAATTTAAATTTACAAATTACGATATTATATTAAAAGCAGATGAGCTTAGTGTCAAATGTTCCTTTTGCATGGCTATTTTATTGTAAATTTGGAATAGTATTTGAAACAGTAAAATAATTCAAAATATATCCTTTAGCGTTATTATCATTTATTGTAAATTTCAAGATTGCTTGCAAACAACAAACCATTTTATACGCATTCAATAATAGGCACTGTAAAAAAAATCTATTAAAGTATGTACCTAACCTCATATCTGTTATTATGATTTTTTTCTTTATTATTTTAAATTAATGTTCAAGATTTAGGATTCAAAAAATGCCTTTTCGGGATTCATCGATAATTTGAACTAAAGATATAGCCATAAATATAAACCGGAAATGAACTTTCTAAAACGGGAAATGAATGTTTAAAAAATCAAATAAAAATAAACAACAGATTTTGATACACGAATATACAATATATAATGCATATACAAATACATAACACCTACAAATATGGTGAATTTTCAAATTGTAAAGTTTTACACATAATATTATGTGCTATATCAAAATCTGAGTTTGCATTTTCTGGAAACCTCCATATTGCTTTGTGTACGTTTACGAAAAATATCATTTATTAGAAAGTTTTTAATTTATAAAAAAAAATCATAAGCTTTTGCTCACCTATTGGTATGTTATGAAGCAAAATTCAGTTTGTGAGATTGTATATATTAATTAAAGAGCTTTTTTCTTTTAATTAAAAATACGCAATAAAAAAACATGTCTTGTATGCAAATCTTTGTATATGTTAGTAAATTTGAGATGTATTGCAAATATTTTGTTTTGTAACACAGATAAGGGATTTGTTAATACATTGTTAAAGAAAAAAGTTTAATATAGTAAACAAATTTCGTTGTAGAGGGTTTGGCATAAGTTCAATTATTTACTAAAATTTGAATAAATGTAACATAAGAAAATTCAAATTTTAAAAAAATGCTAGGAAAATAAGGACATATCCTAAGGTTAATAATGAGAAATGATGTTGACAAAAAATTTAAACAGAAGTCATGTAATTGTCTCAGGCTACCGATAAAGTTTTAATACGTATACAGATTTCGAAACTTTACAAAATAATTTTGTTATTTTAATTTTTTTTCCTTAGAGTGTACAGATAAAACTTTTTTCGAAAACTAGTTTTGTGGATTTATATTTTCTTATAATGTATTTAAAACAGTGAGATGAATTATTTCTTCAAGTACAAGAAGCAAAAATGTATTTCGAGTTATATTTATATGCGCAAATTCTTCTTTTAAAGAGAAACTGTTTTCCAAACATTTCTTTCAATTTATCTGTTTTTCAATTAATAGTCCTATAGCTATTTATTTCACATAGTTTTAGAAAAAATCCACACATTTTTTATTCCTATTCATTAATCCCTCCAATTTCATTCGAATGCATGCAGCAGATGTTTACTTGTTATTCAACTTATGAAACAGTGAAAATATAAGCCAATAATGTAACTTGTTCTTTCTAAATATTGTTCTTTACTTCAAATAATCCTAGTATTTCAAGAGCTTTATTATGTAGAATAACATTTTCGTCTGGCTATGCAACAGCCCATAAAAAGGGGGAAGACTTAATTGTTTTTTTGTCAAAATACTTTATTTAAAATATCATTTATCCTTTTTTTCTTAATTTTATTCAAAAATTCTGTGCATAAATTTATGAAAGACTTGAGACACAGAAGTGTTTAACACGACCTATTAAGTTTAAGTTCAAAATCAACCTAACATGGAAAGCCTATTTCGAATAAAATGTACAGGAACAAACACAAATCTTAAACAGAAACTATTTTCCAGACATTCCTTGAAATTTACTTGTTTCACTTTTACGTCTCTTATAAATCTTTAATTCATATAGTTTTAGAAATGTTTTAGAAGATTCTCATAGCATTTAGTTACTTGCTTCAATTTCATTTTAATTTATGCAACTGATGATTGCTTTTCATTTTATTTAGTAAATAATGACTTCATAAACTCATAATTTGGCTTCTTCTTTTCTCGAACAATCCGATACTTTCAAGAACTTTGTTACGCAGGAATACATATTCGTCTAGTTTAACACCAGCACTGGAATAGGATGAAAACTTATTTACTTTTTTCAAAATTTATTATTTTCAAAATTATTTATTAATTTCTTTTTATTCCATTAAATGAATACAAAAATGAATTTATGTATGCATCAACACAAAGAAATGTGCAACACGGCAATAAAGTTTAAAGATAGACTTAACATGGATAATGTACTTCGAATTAAATTTGTAGGCACAGATACATTTCTAAAGTAGATTTTTTCCTCCAGACATTCCTTTCCTTTATTTTTATTTTTTTTTTTTTTTTGCGTTCCTTATAACTTAATTCTCATAGTTTTAAAAGGGTTCAAGAAGTTTCTCATAACATTTAGTTGTTTACTTCAATTTCATTATAATTTACGCAACTGATGATTGCTTTTCATGCTATACAGAGAAAAATGAATACATAAACTAAAAATTTGACCTCTTCTTTCCTCAAACAATCCGATACTTTCAAGAACTTTGTCACGCAGGAAAACATGTGCGTCTAGATTAACAACAGCACTGGAAAAGAAGGAAAACTTATTTACTTTTTTCAAAATGCATTATTTACAAAATTATTTATTGATTTATTTTTTACTTCATTCAATCAATGGAAAAAAAATAGGAAGGACTTCACATAAAAAAGTGTGCAAAACGGCTATAAAGATTAGTTTAAAGGTGGACTTAACATGGAAGATGTATTTCGAATTCCTTTATTTGTTTTTCTTTTACGTTTCTTAAAACTCTTTAATTCACATAGTTTTACAAATGTTCAAGAAGTTAATTATAGCTGTTAGGAATTGATAAATTAAGTTATCCCAGTTTATTCACAGAAAATCGTTTGCATATTTGCAATTGTGATATTTAATTTATTTATAAGACGCGACTCGTTGCTATGGAAGCGAAGCTGTTTTTTCGTCTGCTTTGCTTTTTATATTTTTTATCTTACGAGATGAGTTAAAAGTTTAGATAAAAAAGTTGGCATCAATTTTTGATGGAATGTAAAAGAATTTTTTAGAGAGAATGTTTATATTTTTTGTTTGTCGTGCGTGTCTTGAGTTTTATTGAAGAATTATGTTAATTTTATGAAAAGGCACGCAGAAATGCATAAAGGATCATCTTTCCAGTTTTTAGTATGATGATCAAAAATTATCAAGGTAAAAGCATTTATATTTTGTACATATTATACATTTTGTACATAGTATGTAAATAATTTGAATTCAATATTTCTTTATTCTATAATTCTAAGTATGTAATAAAATTTTTAAAAAGAAAATTCAAGAATATTTAGAAGATTTTTGAACCCAAATAAGTTTTGATTGTTTACAGAACAAATCTGGCGCCCCGAGCACGGACATTTGAATAATACTGTTGAGATATTGAATTGTTTTTATAGCGTATAGTGTTTTCATAAGCTGTGCATTACTACTTAATTTTTCTAAGATGAATAAGCTAAAGAAAAAGCGTACACCACTACGTTCGTCATTTACCAGAACTTTAAATGTTTTGAATGAAGAAATTAACAGCGAGTCATTAGATAAGGACAAAATTTTAGACGGTTTTAGTAAATTAGAAAATTTGATTCATGAAATTAAAGCTATTGATGAAGCTATAATTGAACTCATGTTAGATGATGATAAATGCGATGAAGAGGCTATTGAAAATGAAGTAGTGGAAAATGAAAATTATTCAGATCAATTTATTACCATTAAGCGTAAAGTTAGCGAAGCATTGGGTACAAATAAACGTAATCAAGATGATAGTGAAAAAAGCACAGATCACGGTTATTCCAAATCAAAGCATTATAAATTACCTAAATTGAATATTAAGCCATTCGATTCGCAGTTAATAAATTATCTTTCATTTTGGTCCCAGTTTCAGAAAATTCATGAAGACATAGATTTGGATAATAGTGACAAATTTCAGTATCTTATCCAATCGGTAGAACCTGGAACCAGTGCCAGGCGTTTGTTAGAGAGCTATCCAATGACCGCAGTTAATTACTCCAAAACTGTCGAGGCATTTCAAGAGCGTTTTGGAAATAAAGATTTACTAATAGAAGTGTACGTTAGAGAATTCCTAAAATTGATTGTAGCTAATGTACAGGCGCACGGCAAAGATAAACTTCCCTTATCAGATTTATTCACGAAAGTCGAGGCATATTTAAGATCGTTAGAATCAATGGGTTTAAGTTTAGAAAGCAATTCGGCGTGGCTCTATCCCATGATAGAATCTAGCTTATCGGAAGATGTATTAAAAGCATGGCAGCGATATAATATTTCAATCACATCAAACACTGTTAGTAATAATAATGCATTGTCAACAAAAGCAAATATAGTAAGTTTGATGGAATTTCTGAAACAAGAAGTTGCAAACGAGGAAAGATTCAAATTAGCCAAATCGAGTTTTATAGAGCTGGGCTTTAAAGACAAACCTAAAGAAAAGTTAAGAAAAGCAGAAAGTAAAATACCTACTGTGGCAGGGCTATTTAGCGCAAAAGAACGCCTTTGTTTATTTTGCAGTAAATCTCATGAAAGCAAGGACTGTGTTAGGGCTAGATCTCTTTCCTTTAATGAACGGAATGCCAAAATTAAGAATAAAAATTGCTGTTTAAAATGTCTTCGTTTTGGTCACCACGCTAAAGTTTGCAAAGTTTTTATTCGTTGCCACGTTTGTTCTAAACCCCATACCGAGTTATTATGCCCTGAAATTTCAATGTGTAAAGAACCAGAAAATACAGTTAAGACCCCAGAAGTTATTCAAAGCACCATAGCAAGTAAGCAGTGTTCTGCTGAAGTAGCCCTTATGACTTTAGAAATAGTTATTAAAGGTCGAATAACAAAGAAAGTACGAGCGTTACTTGATTGTGGGTCGCAAAAGAGCTATATTTTAAAAGGTACAGCTGAAGAGTTAGGTTTACATCCCATTTCTTCTGAAGCTATTGTACACACTTTGTTTGGTGGTACGCAAACAGAAGCTAAATCTCACAATAAATTCCAAGTTGAGTTAAGTTCTTCTGATAGACAGAAACAAACGAAAGAAGTCTTAGAACTTTTGGATCAAGATATAATTTGTAACTATATTCCTCGGATACCAAAAGAATCAGTAATTAAAGAGCTTAAACAAAAAAAACTATGGATCACAGATTTAGGAGCAGGAAGTCCAAAAATTGAAATTTTGATTGGAAGCGATTACTACGGACAACTTCTTACAGGTCGAGTAAAACAGTTAAAGAGCGGTCTTACAGCAATAGAGACAAAGTTTGGATGGACACTTTGTGGTCGTTTAGAAAGTACATCACAGTCTTGCCTAAATTATGGAAATATGTTTATCACGAACCTAGCTTTAAAAGATATGAAGATTCCAGAATTATGGAAGTTAGAGACAATTGGTATAACAGATCCCTGTCAAACTTTGTCTAAAGCAGAAGAAGAAGAACTCGCTCATGATAATTTTATAAAAGAAGTTGATAGAAATATAGAAGGTCGCTATATTGTAGGTCTTCCTTGGATTAACGGCAAACGTGAGATTCCCTCAAATAGACACATAGCTGAACGAAGATTGATAAATTCAACAAAGAAATTAAAATCAATGAAAATGTTTGAAGAATATGCTAAAGTTTTCTATGAATGGGAAGAAGAAGGCGTTATAAGTAAAGTACCAGATGAAGCACTCAAGATTCCAGGACATTTTTTACCTCATCATCCCGTCATCAAACCAGATAGTCTTACTACAAGTGTTCGACCAGTTTTTGATGCATCGTGTAAGGTAGGGAGGTCTCCTTTTTTAAATGATTGCCTCTTCAAAGGACCAAACCTCATCGAACAAATTCCTGCAGTGTTAATAAGATTTCGTGAGAAAGCTATTGGGGTAGTAGCCGATATAAGAAGAGCATTTCTTCAAATTGAAGTCAAAGAATCAGATCGGCATTTCTTGCGATTTTTATGGTGGAAGAGTCCTGACGAATTTCAAGTTTATCAACACAATAGAGTAGTTTTTGGAGCAACTTGTAGCCCATTTTTGCTAGGTGCAGTTATAAGATATCATTTGAGTAATGTTGATGAAGAAAACAAACAGATAGCTGAGAAGCTTATGAAATCATACTATATAGATAACTGCGTTACTTCAGTCGACAATGTGCCTGAACTAGAAAATTTTATTTCAAAATCTACAGAAATCATGGCTGATGCGAAAATGGAATTAAGAATGTGGGAATTCGGACCAATTAAAAGTGAAGACAGCAGTTTCCTTAACGAAAAGAAGGTGCTCAGCAAAAATGTAACAACGATAGTTCCGGTTTTAGGGTTGAAGTGGGACACAATGGAAGATAGTTTGAAGATCGCTTATAAATTTAGTGATGAGATAGAAAATCTGTCGAAAAGAAAGATATTAGCTGTAACCCAAGGGATCTTCGATCCAATAGGATTTTTAGCCCCAGCATTGTTGCCAGCCAAACTGATAATTCAAGACGCCTGGTCGACGAAATTAGATTGGGATGCTCCACTTCCAGAAGAAATCCGGAATAATTTTCAAAAATGGTATAGCGAACTCAAGTATTTAAATGACGTGAAGATAAATAGACGTGTAGGATATGGTTGTAAAGAAAAATGGTCTATTCATACATTTTGTGATGCAAGTACCAGAGCTTATGCAACAGCAGTTTTCTTACGTTGTGAAGATAAAGACGCAGTCTTTGTACAACTTTTAGGAGCTAAGTCTCGTCTTGCACCAAAGAAAAATGTAACCCTACCACGTTTAGAGCTTCTTGCTTGTATTTTAGGAATAAGGTTGACTAAATTTGTTTTGAAAGCCTTTAATTGTATTTCCATACCAGTAAAGTATTGGACCGACTCTTCGACTGTTCTCGCTTGGATTCGAAGAAATGATCAATGGGGAACGTTTGTAGGCAATAGAGTTAGAGAAATTTGTAAATTTTCCGAATCTCAACAATGGAACTTCGTACCTGGTCATCTCAACCCTGCTGATCTACCTTCTCGCGGATGTAGTCCTAAACAGCTGCTGAAGATGAGATGGTGGGAGGGACCAGAATGGTTGAAGTTATCAGAAGAAAATTGGCCACATTCAGAAACAAGCCCCAACGAAGAATTAGTAATGATGGAAAAGAAGAAAACTTCAGTACCTACTCTTTTATGTTCTAATTCACATGAATTTATGATATATAGTAGAATTTCAAAATTTGGTAGATTTATTAATGTCGTATGTTGGGTGAAGAGATTCATAATGAAGTGCAGAAACAGAAATATATGTTTTCCATCAGAATTGTCAATTGAAGAAAAAGAAGATGCGGAAAGGTCGCTCTGGTCAATAATACAATCTGAAAGTTTTGGTAATACTACTGATGCAATAAAAGGATTAAAGGTTATGAAAGATCAAGAAGGTTTGTTAAGAGTAAAAACAAAGATATTAGAGCGAGATGACGAGTTTTCTTTCAGATATCCAATTTTATTACCATCGAAACATCATGTAGTGAATTGTCTGATTCAAGAATGTCATTTAAAGAATTGTCATGCTGGACTTCAAACAGTTGGATCCATTTTGAGAGAAAAATATTGGATAATTTCTTCTAGACGCATCATTAGAAGTCAATTGTCTAAGTGTTACAGATGCAAAAGATACTCTACAAAGCCATATACTACACCTCCAATCCACCTACCTCTAGATCGAGTCAGAGATTCCAAAGTTTTTGAAGTTGTTGGAGCTGATCTTTTTGGCCCTCTTTTCGTAAAGCAAAGATCCAAAGTTTGGGTTGTACTTTTTACATGTGCAGTATATAGGGCAATACATTTGGAACTTGTATCCAGTCTCTCAGCGGAAGGATTCATTCAGTCACTTCGAAGATTTATATGCAGGAGAGGAAGGCCGACTACTATATACTCTGATAATGGCTCAAATTTTAGAGGAACCAATAACCTTTTAAAATCATTGGATTGGAATGCAATAGTTTCTTCAAAAGAACTGTCTCCTATTAAATGGAAGTTCATCCCTCCAGCAGCAGCTTGGTGGGGTGGATGGTGGGAGCGTCTGATTAGATGTGTTAAAATTCCCTTGATCCCACTCGGCACTTCAACTTTAACTTTTGAAGAACTCATGACTGTTCTATGTGCTGTCGAGGCAACAGTAAATAAAAGGCCTCTAACCTATATTTTTGAAGAAACAGATAAATTTATACCTTTGACTCCATCATCATTTTTGCAAGACATTGAAGAAATAGGTGTTCCTGATTTAGATGCAATAGATTCAAAGAAACTTCAATCTAGATATAAACACTGTCAAAATATTCGGCAACAACTTAGAAATAGATTTAGAAAAGAATATTTAGCTGAATTGGTCCAAAAATCAAAACAGAAAGGACAAGCTGTCAGACTAGGTGAAGTAGTCTTGATAGAACTAAACCAAAAGAGACTTTATTGGCCTATAGGAAAAATTGTAAAGATTTTCCCAAGTCGAGATGGAGCAGCTAGAGTGGCTGAAGTTAAAACAAGTTCAGGGACCTTGGTGCGTCCACTTCGTAAGCTGTACTCATTAGAGATATCAAGTCCTGATGACCCTGTAATCCAGACTGTGAGTAACAGTAAAACTAGAAGTGGTAGAGTAGTACAGAGACTTCTGAAATGACTTTTTCTAGAACTCTGAAATGACTTTTCTAAAACCCTGAATTGACTTTTCTAGAACTCTAAATGTTTCATTATTATTTTATTATTGTTTAGTTATTATCTTTATTTATTTGCATATTTTTTATTTTGAATTAGGGCTTAATTTGATCAAAAGTGATCTTAAGTTTAATTTGGCTTCCGCCTAAATTAAAGGTGGGAGTATGTTAGGAATTGATAAATTAAGTTATCCCAGTTTATTCACAGAAAATCGTTTGCATATTTGCAATTGTGATATTTAATTTATTTATAAGACGCGACTCGTTGCTATGGAAGCGAAGCTGTTTTTTCGTCTGCTTTGCTTTTTATATTTTTTATCTTACGAGATGAGTTAAAAGTTTAGATAAAAAAGTTGGCATCAATTTTTGATGGAATGTAAAAGAATTTTTTAGAGAGAATGTTTATATTTTTTGTTTGTCGTGCGTGTCTTGAGTTTTATTGAAGAATTATGTTAATTTTATGAAAAGGCACGCAGAAATGCATAAAGGATCATCTTTCCAGTTTTTAGTATGATGATCAAAAATTATCAAGGTAAAAGCATTTATATTTTGTACATATTATACATTTTGTACATAGTATGTAAATAATTTGAATTCAATATTTCTTTATTCTATAATTCTAAGTATGTAATAAAATTTTTAAAAAGAAAATTCAAGAATATTTAGAAGATTTTTGAACCCAAATAAGTTTTGATTGTTTACAGAACAATAGCATTTAATTGCTTACTTCAATTTCATTTTAAGTTATGCAACGGATGATTGCTTTTCATTCTATCTAGAAAATAATGAAATCATAAACTAGAATTTTTCTTTTCTCAAATAATCCGATTGTTTCAAAGACTTTTTTACGCGTAATAGCATTTCTGTCTACTTTAACAACAGCACTGGAAAACGAGGAAAACTTATTTGCTTTTGTCAAAATATATTATTTCCAAAATTATTTATTTATTCTTTTATTATTATTTCATTCCATTCATGCATAAATAAATTTATGACTGACTTCACTCACAGAAGCTTGCAACATGACGATAAAGTTTAAGTTAAAGATGATAGTAACATAGAAAATGTATTTCGATTGAAATTTAAAGACTTAAACACATCTCTTAAACAGGAATTATTTTCCAGACATCCCTTGAACTTTATTTGTTTTCTCTTACGCTTCTTATAACTATTTAATTTGTATAGTTTTAGAAGTAATTCAGAAATGTCTTATTGCATGTAATAGCTTTCTTCAATTTCATAGTAATTTATGTAAAGGATGTTTGCTTTTCATTATAGTTTGAAAATAATGACACCATAAACTAATAATTTGGCTGGGCATTTTTAACTGGATAATTTTTCGCTCAGTTGGAAATATTCAATTCGTATGATTAATTTACCAATTAGTTTGATTGTGTTAAAATAATAGAATATCTACGCATTTATCGCTATATGAAGTTTCATTACCTGCTGTTTATTCTACCGAGCAGTCTAAATGACAGACCAGATGTTAAAGACCAATAAGTTTATCTGGACGAAAAATCCCCGTCGGTTATCGTCCAGTTAGCTTAACCGTTAAAGCATTTTCCTTTTAAGCCTAGTATCAAGGTTCGAATCCCGCCCTCGGCAATTTTCAGCCCAGTTGGAAATATTCAATTCGCATAATAATTTTACTTTTTCTTTTCTCAAATAATCCGATTCTTTCAGGAACTTTGTTACGCAGAATAACATTTTCGTTTAGCCTAATAACAGCACTGGAAAAGGAGAAAGATTTATTTCTTTTTGTTTAACGTACTTATTTTCCAAAATTATTTATTGATTTTTTAATTTCATTCAAATAATCTATATTTGCATTTAGAACAGACTTTAGACACAGATCGTGTAACGCATGATTGTATTTTTAGTTAAAGATCGATACAACATGGACAGTGTTTTTCGAATTAAATTTTTTAGGCACAAACACGTCTGTTAAATAGAAACTATTTCCCAGACGTTCATTGAACTTTATTTATTTTTCTTTTACTTCTCTTATAAATTTTTAAATCATATAGTTTTAGAAATATTCCAGAAGTTTCTCTATAAATTTCACTGCTTTTGTCAATTTCATATTAATTTATCTAACGGATGTTTCCTTTTCATTCTGTTTAGTAAATAATGAAATCATAGACTAATAAATAAACTTCTTATTTTCTCAAATAATCCGTTTATTTCAATAATTTTGTTATGCAGAATAACATTTGTCTAGCTTAAGAGGTTGAAAAACACAAAAATACTAAAAATAATATTACATTAAAAATTTTATGTTTTTTTTTATGTTTAAAACATACGGTTATCTTAATTAGAAGAGAAAATACAGTAGAACCTTGTTAACATGAATCTCAAGGGGAATCAAAATTTTGTTCATGTTAATAGGTAATTCATGTTATCAGTATTAAATCTTTGTATTCATTTTTATAGGGGACTGTGAAAACAGTTCATGTTAACGAGGTTTGACTGCATTAATTTTTTTGTTTTGGTTTCTTTTTGAGATATAGCTTGCAAGCAATGGTTGTTATGTTAAATGACTTTTCTCGAAAATGCGTTTTTTTTATGATTGGTTTTTTCGCAATTTCTCGGATTGAAATTATTAAAACGCAATAACCTTTAAAGATAAATTCTTCAAACTTGGAATATGTATTTTTTTTTATTGATTTAGATGAATTTAAATTTAGAAAATTTGAAAACAATATTTACTTTTGAAAATATGATTTTTTTACATAAAAGTTACATGATTCTTTTTTCAAATTTTTAGTTTAAATATGAATATATATACCAGGTGTCCTGAAAAGGACTGAACGAAATTAAAAATCAAAAACTTGAAAACTTTTACAGATAGTTAAAAAATTCTTGCACGAGAGTCATCTAAAATGTCATAAGTTTTTTTTTTCTGGATTTTAGTTCGAATTACAAACAATAGATGGCGCTGAGAGCGCTAGGTGCTGTGTTGAGGTGGAAAATGGCGTCACGTGGCACTGAAGCAAAATAAGGAGGTTAAAGCTGTGGAGTGGATCTGTTTCAAAAATGGACTTTTGCTTTTACCGTCTGATTTTGAATGCAATTCATATAATTTTGATTTTGCTGGTGTCCGTACAATAATAGAGTATACAATATACAATAATACACAATATTGTGTTGATGGATACGACTCCTTTGAAATCGAAATGCGTGAAATAACAATGTTCAAAATACGCCTTTTATTTATTTACTTATTTATTTATTTATTTTAACATTCCAACAAAATTAGGATTTTTTGAAACAGGGTACCTTATTCAATTATTTATTTCTCTGGGTATTTTTTATACATTATATAGGTCAACCGGGCATGTTCGGTATTGTATTTGTAATATGTCGGATTAACAATTCACTTACTGGTGCGCCCAAAAGATTCTATTATGATATATGGAGGAAAATTGTTTGCAAAATGTATTAATGACTTAAAAGGTTTCAAATGTATTGAAACTGATATAAATCACTCAATTTCATTGTAAGATGATTATGATAGAATAAGAAATTCGTAGCAGTTGTCGTTCACTTACAGGGGCACACAAAAATAAGCCGATTACAGTTGTGTCTTTAAATAATTATTACTTAAAATGCATTTTCAAATTAGGAATGCGCTTTTAAATTTAAGTGTTTTTTAGGTACGCTCGTAATTATATAAATATGTATCATCTATAGTCGTCGTCTGGTCCGTCCGTCTGTCTGTCTGTCCGCATATAACAGTGTAAACACAACTCTGTCGAATCGTTTGAAATTTTAAATATATATTTGCTGAAGAATTTTGTCTAGTTATTTCAAATTTTATGAAAATCGGATTTATATTTCTAATACAGGGATAGTCAAAAGTATTATTTTACTTTACGGCCGACTTACAAAAAAGGTTTCAAGTGCTTTTTAATGATGTTACACCCGTCCGAACACAATGAATTTGATATGCATTATGAAGGATATTTAAATGCAAATGATATAGAATATGCTGCACAAACAATAGTTATTATTCATTTACAGGGCCACACAAAATAATTATGTATCATAATGGTATAAAAAGAACATTATTCCAGGCATATTTAATTTTGTTACACATATAATAAAAATTTTTAAAGTTTTTTAGGTTAACTACAAGTTACTTCCTCTGTAATAGAAAATGCGAAGTTCTTACAGGGAGACACAAAAGATTTCGGATACTATGCTGTATCAAAAATGCTGTACATTAACTATAATTGCTTGAAGTTTTTAATTTAGATATGATCTTTCTAAAGTTTCACTAAATTTTTGCATGTTACGTTGTGTGTATAAATGGTGCAAATCATATACAGGGCTACACAAAATATTTCGCATTCCTTATTGAGAGTGAAAGAAAACATTTAAAGGTGGTTTGTAAATGAGTTATGAATTTTTACGCATAACAGCTTTAAATATATAACGATATGTTTAAAGAATTGAAATGAAATGATATACAGAGTCACGCAAAAAATTGGATACAAAACTGGCTCTGGATAGTAGTTTCTGGAAGTGTGATTTCATTACTTTAAAGCATGTTTCAGTTTTAAATAAATTTTAGCTAAATAATGGACTGTATTTAAAGAAATAGGTATATAGGAAATAGGTAATTCAAATATGCTTACTTCTATTTCTATAAATCGCTGAATGTCAAATTTATATAATTACAAAATTTCCACATATACCATGATATAATGAACTGGTTTTCAATGTCTCTGTAAATGAAAATGAACACTGCATACTTTGGTTTCAATACCGAACACGTTATTATAAATCTCATTAACATAGATCAATTACAGAGCAATTCAACTATTTTAACGCAAGTTAGAGCATGTATAGTTCACATACATGGACAATTAAAGTACGTGACAAATGCCTTCGTACTGTAACTGGTTTTATAAATATTAAGAGCTTGGTGTAACAGCTGTTCACCACTTCTCTTATCCTTTTGAAAAAAATGTCTGAATACATAATTTGTTATGATTATGTATATAAAGTTCTTGGTATTATGGATATAATACGACTTCCATCTTAAATGCAGCATAATCACAGTCACAACCTAGAATCATTATCTATCGTTGAATATTATTGAACTAAATACGCATGATATTTCTAAAACAATGAAAAAAACTCTTAATATTTTTTAAAGAATTTGCGCTATTATGTGGGGACAGATAAACGAACATACCAGTTGACGAATATAGATACTACGTATTTATAAAATTACGAGACTTCCTCACAGACCATAATATAATGAAATAGTTTTGAGTGTCCCTGTAAATGAACGATGAACGCTACATATTTTGTTTTCAATATCGAACATGGTATTATAAATCTCATTAACATATATCAATTACAGAACAATTCAAATATTTTAACGCATGTCAGAGTTTCAAAGACAGACAGACGGCTAACTAAATAGAAATCATAAACACTTTGAATTATGTTGGAAATTGAAAAATGCAAGTTAGGTTGAAATTTGACATTCAGCAATTTATAGAAATAGAAGTAAGCATATTTGAATTACCTATTTCCCATATACCTATTTCTTTAAATACAGGCCTTTATTTAGCTAAAATTTATTTAAAACTTAAACATGCTTTAAAATAATGAAATCACACTTCCAGAAACTACCATCCAGAGCCGGCTTTGTATCTAATTTTTTGCATGACTCTATATATCATTTCATTTATATTCTTTAAACATATCGTAATAAACTTAAAGCTGTTATGCATAAAAATTCATAACTCATTAACAAACAACCTTTAAATGTTTTCTTTCACTCTCAATACGGAATGCGAATTCTTTTGTGTAGCTTTGTATACGATTTGCACCACTTATACATAAAAATTTAGTGAAACTTTAAAAAAATCATATAAAAACTAAAAAATTTCAGCAATAATCGTTAATGCACAGCATTTTTGATACATCAAAGTATCCGAAATCTTTTGTGTGTCCCTGTAAATACTTCGCATTTTCTATTACACAGGAAGTAACTTGTTGTAAAATTAAGCAACTTATAACAATTTTATGTGTGTAACAAAATTAAAATATGCCGCAAAAAATGTTTCCTTCTATACCATTACGTAACATAACTATTTTGTGTGGCTTTGTAAGAGAATAATAACTATTGTTTGTGCAGCATATTCTATATCATTTGTATTTTAATATCTTTCATAAATGCATATCGATTTCTTTGTAATTTGACGGGTGTAACATCATTAAAAAGTACTTGAAACTTTTCTCCCCGTCGCGTCGGCCGTATTGTCATTGAATACATTTGACTGTCCCTGTATTGGGACTATACATCCGATTTTCATAAAAAATCAAATAAGTCAACAAATACTTCAACGAATATATATTTAAAATTTCAAACGATTCGACCGAGTAGTTTTTGCACTGTTATATGCGAACAGACACACAGACGGACGGACCAGACGACGATTATAGGTGATACGTATTTATATAATTAAGAGCGTACATAAATAAACAGTTACATTTTAAAGTGACTTTTAAAGCAAAATTGAAAATGCATTTCCAGTAATAATTATTTAAAAACAGCACTATAATCGGCTTTTTTTGTGCCTCTGTTAATGAACGACAAATGCTATGAATACCTTATTCTATCATAATCATCATTCAGTGAAATTCAGCGATTTATATCAATTTCAAATCATTTGAAACAGTTTCAGTCATTATTATATTTTGCAAACGATTTTCCTCCATAGATTATGATGCAATGGAATCTTTTGGGTGCTCCTGTAAATAAATTATTAATCCTATATACTTCATATACAATACTGAACTTGCCCAGTTGACCTAAAAAAAGTTTTAAAAATACCTTGAAAAATAAATAGATGAATAAGTTAACCCTTTTTTTAAAAATCCCAATATTCTTGCTATGTACATATAAATAAATAAATAAAAGACAGTATTTCGAACATTGTTGTTTAACGCATTAAGAGGAGTCGTTGCCATGAAAACAATGTTTTTCTCTATTATTGTGCTGACGCCAACAACCTCAAAATTAAATAGATTGAATTAAAAATTGGATAATAAAACCAAAAGTACATTTTCCAACAAGACTCACTCCATACCCTAAATCTCCTTAATCTGCATCAGTACTAAGTGACGTCATTTCCCACCTCAACACAGCACCTAGCGCTCTCAGCGCCATTTATTGTTTGTAATTTTAACTAAAATCCAGAATCGCAGGAAAAAAACTTTTGACCTTTTAGATGACTCTCGTGCAAGAATTTTTTTAAATATCTGTAAAAGTTTGCAAGTTATTGATTTTTAAAATCGTTCAGTTTTTTTCAGGACACCTGGTATATATATATATATATATATATATATATAATCATAAAATTAACATTTTGAGTCATTTTTGATTACTTAAAAAAATACTCCATTTTTATTAAAAAAAATATGAAAAATTTTTCATTGATTTTGTTTGCAAGTAATTTGGTTAACCATCAGAAAAAAATTCAAAATTTTAATTTAATAAATAAAAAATATTTTAAAATGTGCCCCAGCACCCCTTAATAACAGCACTGGAAAAGGAGGAAAACATAATTGCTTCTTGTCAAATAAATTATTTTCAAAATTATTTATTTATTTATTTTTTCAAATTCCATTCAATTAATTCATAAATACATTTATGACTGACTTCTTACACAGAAGGGTGCAACACGTCAATAAAGTTTAAGTTAAAGATAGACCTAACATGGAAAATGCATTTCGAATTAAATTTACCGGCACAGATACATCTCTAAAGCAGAATTTTTTCCTGACATTCATTCCTCTTTATTTGTTTTTTTTTTTCTTTTTCTTTTTTCTTTTTTTTTTCTTTTTTTTTTTTTTTTGCGTTTCTTATAACTCTTTAATTTGCATAGTTTTACAAATATTCTAGAAGTTTCTCATTCCATTTAATTGTTTTCTTTAATTTCATATTAGTTTATGTAACGGATGTTTGCTTTTCATTCTGTTTAAAAAATAAACATAAATTAAACAAAAGACATAAATTAATAATTTGACTTCTTCTTTTCTTATATAAACCGATTCTTTCAATAATTTTGCAACACTTAGTAACATTTTCTTCTACGTTAACAACAGCTTTAGAAAAAGTAAGAGAACATTTGTTTTTGTCAAAATTCTTTAATTCAAATTTATTTATAATTTGTATTTTTCCTTTCCTTAAATCATTTATGAATAAATGTACGACAGACTTGAGATACGTCATTACAACTTAAGTTAAAGATCGACCTAACATGGAAAATAAATTTTTAATTAATTACATAATCACAAGCCCATCTCTTAAACAGAAAACTGTTTTCCAGAAATTCCTTGAACTTTAATTGTTTTTCTTTTACGCCTCTTATAGCTCTTTAATTCGCATAGCTTTAGAAATATTACCGAAGTTTTTCATTGCTTTCTTTGATTTCATATTAATGTATGCGCAACGGATGTTTGCATTTCATTCTATTTAGGAAATAATGAAATTATAAACTAATAATTTGACTTCTTCTTTTCGTACGTAATCCAATTATTTCAAGAATATAATTTGAATTCTCTTTTTTTTCCAATTATCACACTGTTTCAAGAACTTTGTTATGTAGAATAACATGTTTCTATAGCTTAACAACAGCACTGGAAAACGAGGAAAACTTATTTGCTTTTTCTCAAAATACAATATTTTTAAAATTATTTATTTTTCTATTTCATTGAAGTAATGCATGAATAAATTTATGGCTGACTTCACACACAGAACTGTGCAACACGGCAATAAAAGTTTAATTTAAAGATGGACCTAACATGGAAAATGCATTTCGGATTAAATTTCTAGGCACAGACACATCTCTAAAGCAGATTTTTTCTCGCGACATTTCTTACACATTATTTGTTTTTCTCTTACGCTTCTTATAACTCTTTAATTCGCATAGTTTTAGAAAAGTTCCAGAAGTTTCTCATTGCATTTAATTGCTTTCTTTAATTTCATATTAGTGTATGTAACGGATGTTTGCTTTTCATTCTGTTTAAAAAATGCTGAAATCATAAACCAATAATTTGACTTCATCTTATCTCATATAACCCGATTCTTTCAATAATCTTGTTACACAGAAAAACATTTTTGTCTACGTTAACAACAGCGCTAGAAAAAAAAAAGAGGGGGGGGGGGTATTTGTTTTTACCAAAATGCATTAACTCCAAATTTATTCATTGATTTTATTTTTCATTTATGAATAAATGTACGACAGACTTGAGATACGTAAATACAGCTTAAATTAAAGAGAAATCTAACATGAAAAATTCATTTCTAATTAA
Organism: Maratus speculifer; assembly: GCA_964019185.1. Taxonomy (NCBI): domain Eukaryota; kingdom Metazoa; phylum Arthropoda; class Arachnida; order Araneae; family Salticidae; genus Maratus; species Maratus speculifer. Next base: position 177,799,570 of record OZ025294.1, read on the forward strand.
TTATATAGGCACAAACCCATCTCTTAAACAGAAACTGTTTTCAAGATGTTCCTTAAACTTTAGTTGATTTTCTTTTACATCTCTTACAGTTTTTTAATTCGCACAGTTTTAGAAATATTCCAGAAGTTTCACAATGTATTTAATTACTTTCTCAAATTTCATATTAAAGTATGCAATGTATTTTTGCATTTCATTCTAATTATAAAATAATGAAATAATAAACAAATAATTTGAATTCTTATTTTCTCAAATAATCCGATTACTTCAAGACTATAATTATTTAACGATTATAATTTGACTTCTTATTTTCTCAAATAATCCGATTGTTTCAAGAACTTTGTTAAGTAGAATAACATGTTTGTATAGCTTAACAACAACACTGGAAAACGAGGAAAACTTATTTGCTTTTCCTCAAAATGCATGATTTTTAAAATTATTTATTGATTTATTTTTTTATTTCATTCATTTAATTGATAAGTAATTTTATGACTGACTTTACACACAGAAGGGTGCAACACGTCAATAAATTTCAAGTTAAAGATGGGCCTAATCTGGCGAATGCATTTCGAATTAAATTTATAGGCGCACATATTCGTCTAAAGCAATTTTTTTTCAAGCATTCTTTCCACTTTATTTGTTTTTCTTTTGCATTTTTATAATGCTTTAATCCACATAGTTTTAGAAATATGTCAGACGTTTCTCATTGCATTTAATTGCTTTCTTCAATTTCACTTTTATGTATGTAACGGATATATGCTTTTCAGTATATTTGAAAAATTCATAACCTTATATTTTGACTTTATCCTTTCACAAATAATCCTATTATTTCAAGAACTTTGTTACGCAGAATAACATGTTCTCCTTGCTTAACAACAGCACTGTAAAAGAATGAAAACTTATTTGCTTTTTCTCAAAATATATTATTTTGAAAATTATTTATGTTTTTTTTTTTTTTTTTAAGTTCGTTCAATTAATGCATTAATAATTTTATGACTGACTTCGCACTCATAAGCGTGCGTGAATAAAGTTTATGTTAAAGATAGACCTAACATGGAAAATGTATTTCGTATTAACTTTATAGGCACAAATACACCTCTAAAGCATATTTTTTGCAGACATTGAATCCACTTTATTTGTTTCACTTTTGTGCTTCTTATAACTCTTTCAGTCACATAGTTTTAGAAATATTACGAAGTTTCTTATTGCGGTTCATTGTTTTCTTTAATTTCATTTTAGATATGTAGCAGATGTTTGCTTTTCACTCTATTTAGGACAAAATGAAAGCATAAACCAATAACTTTGCTTTTATTTTTCTCAAACAATCTAATTATTTCAAGAACTTTGTTACCTAGATTAACATTTCATCTATCTTAACAACAGTGCTGGAAAAAGCGTAAAATTTATTTGTTTTTTCAATATAATTTAATCCCAAGCTTATTTAATGATTTTTTTATTTCGTTTTCTCATTTATAAATACATGTACGACAGATTTAAGACACAGAAACGTGCGACATGTCAATACAGTTTAAGTTAAAGATAGACCTAACACGGAGAATCTTTTTCGAATTAAATCGATGGACCCAAACACATATCTTGAACAGAAACTATTTTCCCGACATTCCTTCAATTTCATTAATTTTTCTTTTATGCTTTCTATAACTCTTCGGACCCAATTCACTTTTTATATTTCGCATAGTTCTGAAATATTGGAGAAATTTCTTTGTGCATTTCACTGCTTTCTTCAATTTTATATTAAATTATGCAACGTATGTCAGCTTTTCATTCTGTTTAGAAAATAATGAAATCATAAACTAAGAACTTGACTTCTTCTTTTTTTAAATAATCCGATTATTTCAGAAACTTTTTTTTACGCAGAATGACACGTTCATCTAGAAACATAAGATATATATTTTTTACAATTTTCAAAAGCATAAATAGTTTCGACACCGACACATACGGGCATTTCAAGAATTTTTGTATCCCGTATTTAAGTTCAAAAACAAAATAAATAAAATTATGAGGGTTCAAAGAATACCTCGGTGAGAACTCCGTGTACTGCCTGATGAATAACTGAAGTGGCGAAAGCAGGAGTTCATATGTCCGAAAGAAAAAGACGTAATTTACAGTAAAACGTTGAAAAAAAAATGTCCCTACGAAAGAGCACACCACATAAGAGACGTATGGGTGAAAAGGTGTAGTAGTTTTGTGATTATTCAATGAAATAATACATTTATGTGTATGATGAACATCCAAACATTTAGATTGATTAAATAAGAGATACTAGGAAGGTTTGTCTATATAGGGTAGTATAACCCACTGGTCAGTTTTATATAAAATATCAGATTTTGACAATAGTTTCTAAAGAGCTATTTAAATCCTCACGAAATTGTCTTTGTTTCTTGCAAATAATTGAAATAGTTGTGGAAAAATAAATTGTACTGAGTTTTCGGCTTAAAAAGTGTATTTTCTTAATAACATTTTGCAAGATTTTGTCGCCTTAAATACATAATAGAAATTTAAGTAAGTAGAATACTGGCTGATGTACTGGCAGCATTAATAACCTATAGAAACATAACTTTAACTTTTCTCTTTTAATTTTGGCAACAACCAATTTATTGTTTTCAGAATTAGAATGTTTTTACGATGTTAAGATGAAGCGAGTTTTTTCCCCTTCTAGAAAAATTAAAATATGATTGTTAAAATTAAAACGAAAAGTAAATTTTTTGTGCATATTGTAAATATAACTGTTATGTAAGTTTTTTAGTATCATATAAATAATTAGAAAAAGAATGAAGCTATTGATTATTTAACAAAGTTTGACTTTATTGCTTGACTGAGGATTTCGTAACAGTGTTCTGGTTTATCCCGAAGGCGAATAACCTTGGACTGGTAAGTATTTTACTTACCTCTTTTTTAGTTTGTATGCTAATTTTATTATTGAATACAACATTTTTTGGCGCAAGAGAACACGGACAGATTGCTTAATACATGAATCAAAACTGAATAATATGAAATAGAATTATTTTAGTGCTTTGTTTATAATAGATAATTGCAGTTGTTTTATTTTGATAAATTGATAGTTAGAATATTGATTTAAATAATGGATGCAATTAACAAAACAAAACGCACTATTGTGAGAAGTAAAAAACAAAATTAATTAATAGAATAGAAGCGGCAATTTCTGAAAATAGTGCCGATGAGGAATTGTTAGAACAATTTCTTTCTGAATTAGATTTAAAAGGAAAAGAGCTTCATTATCTTGATACTGAAATTCAAAACACTACTAAATTAGAGGATTTAGAAGCTGAAGTTTTAAAATGTGATGAGCTTAATTCGAATTTAGTAATTTGGAAAACAAAAGTAAAACGGGCCAAATTAAAATTAGGAACTAAATCTAATATGAATGTTTCTACTACGACAATTAATAGTTCTCAAGAAAGAGTTGTAGTTCAGGGATTGGAATCCATTCGTATAAATTTATCCAAGTTGGTAATTGAAAAATTTGATGGCGATCTATCGGATTAACAACGATTTTGGGATCAATTTGAAACAACAATTCACAAAAATTCTGAATTGTCTGACGCAGAAAAATTCAAATATTTAAAGTCATATCTGATTTCTAATGCTGCTAATTCAATAAAAGGATATAGTTTGACTAACAGTAACTATTTATCAGCAATAGAAACTCTAAAAGAAAAATTCGGGAAGAAACATTTGGTAATAAACTCACATCTTAATAAATTGTTATCACTTAATTCATTTAAGAAACCGATTGTTGTTTATGCACTTTGTAGATTATTGGACTCTTGCCAAACCGAAATCCGAAGTCTTAATTCTTTAGGAATACAGATTGAAAATAATTCAGCGTTACTCGCCCCTATTCTGATTAAATTATAACCTCCTGGCATAGTGTTACAAATAACAAAAATATGGTAATGATGAAGAATTAAAAGTTACAGATATCATAGAATGCTTGAACATGGAAGTCATTTCGCGAGAAAGAACTGCTTTTTAAATTTCTAATCAAGAATCTTCGAATGTAGACATTACGTCTGGAAAGTTAGTTCGCGACAAGCAGTTGCCAAAAACGATTTCTACCGCCTCTGGTTTTATTATGGAAACTGCATCATTTTCTAAACAAATTACATACCTCGAATGTAAGGAAAAACATTTTTTGACTGAATGCGAATTATTTAAAAATAAATAATTACAGGGTAAGAAGGAAACTTTAAAACAGTATGGTTATTGTTTATTTTGTCTCAAAAATGCAGGGCACATAGCCAAAAATTGCAGAAAATTCGTTAAATGCTCTAATTGTTCAAAACGGCACCGTAGATTTTTATGTCCTGAAAAAGAAAAGACTAAATCACAAGAAAATAATGAAAGCACATGTTTGTCGAATAAAACTTGTAATCGTGCAGTATTAATGCAGACCTTAATTGTCCGTTTAGAGCACAAAGATCAAACTAAAGACATGTTAGTACTTTGTTTAATAGATTCCGGATCTCAAAGATCTTATTTAACTAAAGATGTTATTAATCTTATGGGTTATAAAGCTGTGGGAGAAGAAAAAATGATTCACGGGCTTTTTGGTGGGATTCAAGACACACACCTTCATAAGAGATATAAAATACATTTAAGTAATTTAGAAAACACCTTTAAATAAAATTTTGATGTCTATGATCAAGACAAAATATGTACGGAATTTCCTAAAATAAAAAAATGGGTCTTGGATAAAGGAAGCTAAAAGAAATGGTATAATATTCTCAGATTATGATGCGTATACAGGGAATCAAAAAATTACAAATGAACAGGATATAAGTTTACTTATTGGAGCTGATATTTATGGGAAGTTATTTATGGGGAAAATTAAATACTTAAACCGTAATTTAACTGCTATACTGACAAAACTAGGGTGGTCATTAATGGGAAAAACTAATGAAGAATATACAAATGACTCGACTAAAATTGTTTTATCGCTGCACGTAAGTGAAGCCAAATTAACAGATTTATGGAGATTAGATACTTTAGGAATTCTTGATCCAGGTGATAAAGAATCCAGTTTAGAATTTGAAGAGATTGTAAAAGACCATTTCAATAGAAATATTCGAATAAACAATGAAGGACGTTATGAGGTTAGTCTTCCCTGGATTGTGGATCATTCCCCTCTCCCCAGTGGTCGGAAAATTGCAGAACGTAGGTTGAAAAATTGCGTAGATTCCTTAAAGAAATCCGACAATTTAGATGCCTATGAAGCGGTCTTTAATGACTGGCTACAAGAAGGCATTATTGAAGAGGTCAAATCAACTCCAGGAATGGAAGCCGATTTTTTTGCCACACAGAGCGGTCATAAAAGAAAATTCAACAACCCAAATATGACCGTTTTTTGATGGATCCACTAGGGAAAAGGACTCGCCCCCAATTAACGATCGTTTATTGAAAGGACCCAATTTAGTAGAACGTATTCCGTCATTGATAAATCGGTCCGATTGAAGAAAATTGGTGTAATATCAGACATAAGAAAAGCCTTTTTACAGATCAGATTAAATGAAAATGACAGAGCTTTTTAAAAAATTTTATGGTGGAAAAAGGGAAATTCTGAAAATCAAAAACTTTCCAACACCGAAGTGTAGTTTCCGGACTTACTTGCAGACCCTATTTGTTGACAGCAACTTTGCAATACCACTTAAAAAATTCACCTCCTTCTATGCATGAAACTGCTTCTAGATTTTCGGAATCATTTTATATTGACAATTGTGTCACTAGTGTTGACAATGAGGAACAACTCAATAATTTTATAACAGATTCTAAATATATTCTTTGCCAAGCTAAATTTGATCTGAGAGGATGGGAACATAGTTATTCTAATCCTCAACTTTCCCATTAGAAAGAAAAATTGTCCCAGTTTTAGGCCTACGCTGGCTATTAACATCTGATGTTCTTTCTATAGATGTAAGAGAAATTAGTAAATATGATGAACCCGTCACAAAAAGGAAAATATTATCAAATATTCATAGAATTTTTTACCCATTTGGTTATACCTGTCCAGTAACTCTTTCCCCTAAAATATTATTACAAGATTTGTGGAAACAGAAAGTAACTTGGGACTCTGAATTACCAACATCAATAGCCCAAAAATTTCAGAAATGGAAAAATAAATTGAGCTCTCTTAAAGACATTGTTATACCGAGATGTTTGTTCGACGACCCACATAACATCGGCGATTTAAGTTTACATGTATTTTGTGACGTGAGCAAAGTAGCCTATGCTACATGCATATATTTACGTAATGAAAATGAAAATTCAACATCATGTCAATTAATCCAAGCACGATCCAGAGTACCCCCCCTGAAATGTATTACAATCCCCAGATTTGAGCTCCTCGCATGCACGATTGGTGTTCGATTGTCTAAAGAAGTAAAGTTCGACTTAAAATTAGGAAATCTTCCAATTTTTTTCTGTTCAGATTCTAGTAATGCATTATATTGGATAAAGAAAAGTGAAATATGGGCTCCCTTCGTGTACAATTGTGTAAAAAAAATAAAATCACTTAGTAATCCAGAAAATTGGCACTATGTGCCCGAAACTCTTAAACCCGGCCGATCTACCTTCCCGTGGATGCGCTGCAGAATCTCTTAAACAATCCCTCTGGTGGGAAGGTCCTGATTGGTTGAAAAAACCTCAAGAATTTTGGCCTAAAGATAAGTTAAATCCCGACTTAGAAATCATTAACACAGAAAAAAGAAAGGCAGTGATCAATGCGGTAAATATATGTCAAAGCACAATTGAATTATGTGAAAATAGATCTTCATTTCAAAATGATAAAAGTAACTGCCTGGATTTTTATGGATTTTTGGAAATATCAATTTGCAAAATGAGCGAATTTTTGAGAAAAATTTAGCACTTGAAGAAATAAATTATGCAGAACATGTAGTATTGAAATATGCCCAGCGATGTTTATTAAATGAAACAAAACCATGTTACACAGCTTTACAGACTTTTACCGATGAGATTAGAGTAAAAACACGAATTTCTTTAAGAAAAGACCTCCATTCTTTCCGATATCTAATCGTTCTACCTTTCGATCATAATATAACCTATTCACTCATAAGAAAAAAGCACATTGAACTTAGTCATGCTGGAATACAAATTATAATATCAGTATTGCGGGAGCAGTTTTGGATACTAAGATGCCGACGTACAGTTCGAAAAGTAATAAAAAATTGCGTGGTATGCAGGCGATGCACAGCCTCACCTGCCGAAACAGCTAGTGTCCCTCTACCAGAAGATCAAGTCAGAGATGCTTCGATTTTTGAAATTATTGGTCTCGATCTTGCAGGACCTTTATTTTTAAGAAATAGTTCAAAAGTGTGGGCGGCTCTTTTTCCATGCGCAATATTTCATGCCATACACATGGAATTAATTTCTTCACTTTCAACAGAAAATCTAGTCTTAGCTCTCAGAAGATTTATAGCAAGAAGAGGGAGGCCCTCTACTATTATTTCTGACAACAGAAGAAAATTAGTTAAAACATCTTCAGAATTAAAATCAGTAAACATTGAAAGTTTACAAAAATTCGTTCTCGAACGAAAGATTCATTGGAAATTTAACCCTCCTTCAGCTCCCTGGTGGGGTGGGTTCTTTGAGCGCATGATAGGAATGTTAAAAAGAATTTTACGAAAAGTTCTTGGAAAGGCCTGTCTAAACTACGAAGAACTGAAAACTGTATTATGTGATGCCGAAAGTGTAATAAATTCTAGGCCTCTCACATACATTTCAGAAGATGATGATCTTGATCCTCTTACCCCTGCTATGTTCTTGCAAGAAATTAAAGATTCGAGAGTTCCAGAATATGACATAATATATTCAAGGAAAATGAGAACAAGATTTGCTTACCAACTGAAAATTCATGAAGATCTTAGAAAACTCTTTAGAATAGAATACTTGGGGCAACTTCGAGAAAATGCAATAAGAAAAAAGGAAACTGAATTAAAGAAAGGCGATGTTGTTTTCATTGGAGAGGATAATTCCAAAAGAATCAATTGGCCTTTAGGAAAAATTGAAGAACTGTATCCTGTCAGAGACGGAAAGTTCCGTGTAGCGAAAGTGAAAACAAAAACCGGTTCTTTTTTAAGACCTATTAAAAAATTATACTGTCTCGAAATTAATGATAAACTAATGCATCCTTTTTTAGCTCGTAGAATTCCTGTTCCTCTAGATGACACGCCTATTCCTGAGCCTGTAGACCATGCTTCTGATCCTGCCTCTGTAGTTGAGCCTGTGAACAGCACTCCTAGTTATGATCCTGTGCCTGAGACTTCAAATTCTAAAACTCCGATTGAGCCTGGGGGCCATGCCACCGATCCTGCTCCTATTCACCAGTCTTCCTTGCCTGATGATGACAACCGTCGATATCGATCTGGAAGAAAGCTGAAGCAGCCGCAACGACTGAACTTGTAGAACTGTTTTGAGCTTCACTAGACCTGAACCTTAAAGGTGGGAGGATATTGCAAAACGCAAGTCTCCATGAACATTTATTTTAGAACTTTAACTTTTCTCTTTTAATTTTGGCAACAGCTATTTTATTGTTTTCAGAATTAGAATATTTTTACGATGTTAAGAAGAAGCGGGGTTTTTTCCCCTTCAAGAAAAATTAAAACATGATTGTTAAAATTAAAACGAAAAGTAAATTTGTTTGTACATATTGTAAATGTAACTGTTATGTAAGTTTTTTAGTATCATATAAATAATTGGAAAAAGAATGAAACTATTGATTATTTAACAAAGTTTGACTTTATTGCTTGACTGAGGATGTCGTAACAATGTTCTGATTTATCCCGAAGGCGAATAAAATTAGACAGGTAAGTATTTTACTTACCTCTTTTTTAGTTTGTTTGCTAATTTTATTATTGAATACAACAGTACCCATTGTAAGTATATAGAAAGAACGCAGCAGATAAGAAAGGGTTAAAGTAGCAAGCTTCAGAAATGTTAAATGTTTTTTTTCCTGCAAAATAACTTAGCATTAATTAAAACATTTTAGGAATGTATGTAGACAAATTTAAACAAGATAAACACAATTAGATGAAGCCAAAATATATGTGTCTACTAGTGTTAGTAGACATAGTGTCTAAAACAATAAGTGTTTAAATTGGAATTTTTCTCATTGAATTCTTTGTAAGTTGTTTTGTTTACACATCATATTTTCCTAAGTAATATTTAATGATGATGAATTCCTCTGTCATAAAGTTATTCTATCTTTTTTTCAAACTGATTTTATTTCCCTTAACAAATATTTCAATATAAAATAAAGCGGTTAAAGCTTCTCATAGGTAGGGAGGATTGAGCAGTTATTTTTTCTTGGTAATTTTAATCATTTGACAAGATTTTTATGTATTATAGGAAATCTTTATTTCTATGACTCATTATAAACCAAACAAAATGATACATTAAACTTTATTCATGGTTCAATATTTAAAAAATTCAAAGTTATTTTGAAAAATTTGATCAACTAACCCAAGGATCCTCCAAACGAGCTACAAAGTTTTTACAATGTTCAAACGCAGAAAACCTCTTTTAAAATCTTGTTTTCGCCACTTCAGTTGGGGTTATAGCCGAGAGATCCTTTTAACCTGTTTTAATCTTTTATTTATTTATTTATTATTTATTAATTCCCACAGAGGAAAGGGGCTCTAAAAATCCTTGAAACGGCCGTATGTGGTTTTTTAATGTCATAGTGATATGACATTAAAATTCAAATACCAGGGTCCAACAAAAATTTTTAACTAACAATTTGTTTATAAATTCAAACAGATTATCTTTAAAAGATTTCAGTCCGAAAAAATCAATTGATAAACAGTATTTCAAATCAAAATATCAAAAGTATTCATACGAATTGAATAATTTCCAAATGAGGGAAAAATTGCCCAGGCCGGGAATCGAACCCAGATACTTGGCTTACAAGGCCAATGCTTTACGTGTTAAGCTACCGGGGCGACAGCCAGCTGAGATTTTTTTTCCCGTTTTTATATTAAGAAACATAGTATAGTCACGTTGAAATTATAATGCTTAATGTAGCTTTGGATTTATTAGATGCAACAATAGACACGTTTATATGCATCATTTCTGCACACACATTCTTTGAAAAAAAAGATACTTATTTAGATCCCTACAATTTAAATCCTGGTCACTGACTTTCCGATCATCCTGATTAATCAGATAAATTATTTTCTTACTGTTCAAAAGATTAAAAGCTTCAAAATAGTAAAGAATCTGTGTGCAAAGAAAGATCTCACTTGGAGTTTTAAATACGGATACGTATACGTTTTCATGCATATTTCTTTAATATATTAAGCTATTGCATAGCTTTTATCGCGGGCTTTGAGCGCTGCGACCGAATCCAAAAATTCCGTAAAGAGAAATATCCTAACACATCCGTAACGAAAAAAACCTAACACTCGGCTAACGTCGTTTCAGCTCGGCAGACTTCGGCATGGTATCATTCGGTAGACTTCGGCAGACATTGACGCGGAATTTTTCAGATATTTAGAGGATATCAAGTCTCAAACTTATATTTCTTATTTCAGTTACTATAAATCTATAGTTTCAATAATAAAAATTCCTGACAGAACGTGTATAGAAAAGAATCGTCTTAAGATAAAACAAGGTAGGATAATGTAGCTTTTGGTGATTGGAGACTCGCCGAATTGTGAGGATCGAAAAATTTAAAATGCTTATAACTCGCGATCTAATTTTCGTAGCGCGGCCAAATTTATTTTGGTAATTTATTATGAGACAGTGTTAATTTTTGGTGTCAGGAGACCCCCCCCCCCCAATGGTGAGGGTCGAAAAATTTAAAATGCTTAATATGGTTAATATGCTTATAACTCGCGATCTAATTTTCGTAGCGCGGCCAAATTTTGTTTAGTAATTTATTATGAGACAGTGATAATTTTTGGGGACAGGAAATCCCCCATGGTGAGGGTCGAAAATTTTAAACTGCTTATAACTCGCGATCTATTTTTCGTAGAGCGGTCAAATTTTGTTTGGTAATTTATTATGAGACAGTGTGAGTTTTGGTGACAAGTGAACCCCCACATTGAGGGTCGAAAAATTTAAAATGCTTATAACTCGCGATCTAATTTTCGTAACGCGGCCAAATTTTCTTTGGTGATTTACTATGAAGCAGTGTTAATTTTTGGTGACAGGAGCACCCCCCACGGTGAGGGTCGAAAAAGTTAAAATGCTTATAACTAGCGATCTAATTTTCGTAGCGCGGCCAAAATTTGTTTGATGATGAGACAGTGTTAATTTTTGGTGACAGGAGACTCCCCACAGTGAGGGTCGAAAAATTTAAAATGCTTATAACTCGAGATCAGTTTTCGTAGCGCGGCCAAATTTTGTTTGGTAATTTATTATGAGACAGTGTTAATTTTTAGTGACATGAGTTCCCGCATGGGGAGGGTCGGAAAATTTTAAATGCTTATAACTCGCGATCTAATTTTCGTAGTGGGGCCAAATTTTGTTTTGTAATTTATTATGAGACAGTGTTACTTTTGGTGACAGGTGACCACCACGTTGAGGGTCGAAAAATTTAAAATGCTTATAACTCGCGATCAATTTTCGTAGCGCGGCCAAATTTTGTTTGGTAATTTATTATGAGACAGTATTCCTTTTGGTGACAGGTGACCCCCCACGTTGAGGGTCGAAAAATTTAAAATGCGTATAACTCGCGATCTAATTTTCGTAGCGCGGGCAAAATTTGTTTGATGATTTATTATGAGACAGTGTTAATTTTTGGTGACAGGAAACCCCGCACGGTGAGGGTCGAAAAATTTAAAATGCTTATAACTAGCGATGTACTTTTCGTATCGCGGCCAAATTTTGTTTGGTAATTTATTATGAGAGAGTGTTAATTTTTATTGACAGGAGACCCCCCACGGTGAGGGTCGAGAAATTTAAAATGGTTATAACTCGCGATCAATTTTCATTACGCGGCCAAATTTTGTTTGGTAATTTATTATGAGACTGTTAATTTTTAGTGACAGGAGATCCCCCATGGGGAGGGTCGAAAAATTAAAAATGCTTATAACTCGCGATCTAATTTTCGTAGTGCGGCCAAATTTTGATTCGTAATTTACTATGAGACAGTGTTACTTTTGGTAACAGGTGAACTACCACGTTGAGGGTCGAAAAATTTAAAATGCTTATAACTCGCGATCTAATTTTCGTAGCGCGACCAAATTTTGTTTGATGATTTATTATGAAACAGTGTTAATTTTTGGTGACAGGACCCCACCCCCCAAGGTGAGGGTCGAAAAAGCTAAAATGCGAATAACTAGCGATCTAATTTTCGTAGCGCGGCCAAAATTTGTTTGATGATTTATTATGAGACAGTGTTAATTTTTGGTGACAGGAGACCCCCACGGTGAGGGTCGAAAAATTTAAAATGCTTATAACTCGAGATCAGTTTTCGTAGAGCGGCCAAATTTTGTTTGGTAATTTATTATGAGACGGTGTTAATTTTTAGTGACAGGAGATCATGCATGGGGAGGGTCGAAAATTTTAAAGTACTTATAACTCGCGATCTATTTTTCGTAGAGCGGCCAAATTTTGTTTGGTAATTTATTATGAGACAGTTTGAGTTTTGATGACAGGTGAACCACCACATTGAGGATGGAGAAATTTAAAATGCTTATAATTCGCGATCAATTTTCGTAGCGCGGCCAAATTTTGTTTGGTAATTTATTATTAGATAGTGTTAATTTTTATTGACAGGAGATCACCCATGGGGAGGGTCGAAAAATTTAAAATGCTTATAACTCGCGATCTAATTTTCGTAGTGCGGCCAAATTTTGTTTGGTAATTTATTATGAGACGGTGTTAATTTTTAGTGACAGGAGATCATGCATGGGGAGGGTCGAAAATTTTAAAGTGCTTATAACTCGCGATCTATTTTTCGCAGAGCGGCCAAATTTTGTTTGGTAATTTATTATGAGACAGTGTTAATTTTTGGTGACAGGAGACCCCCCCCCCCCATGGTGAGGGTCGAAAAAATTAAAATGCTTATAACTCGCGATCTAATTTTCGTAGCGCGGCCAAATTTTGTTTGGTAATTTATTATGAGACAGTGTTACTTTTGGTGACAGGTGACCCCCCCCCACGTTGAGGGTCGGAAAATTTAAAATGCTTATAACTCGCGATCAATTTTCGTAGCGCGGACAAATTTTGTTTGGTAATTTATTATGAGCGAGTGTTAATTTTTGGTGACAGGAGATCCCCCATGGTGAGGGTCGAAAAATTTAAAATGCTTATAACTCGCGATCTAATTTTCGTAATGCGGTCAAATTTTGTTTGGTAATTTTTTATGAGACAGTGTTAATTTTTGGTGACAAGAGACCCCCACGGTGAAGTTTGGAAAATTTAAAATGCTTATAACTAGCGATTTAATTTTCGTAGCGCGGCCAAATTTTGTTTGACAATTTATTAAGGTATTGCATAGCTTTTATCGCGGGCTTTGAGCGCGGCGAAAGAATCTAGAAATTCCGTAACGAGAAAAAAACCTAACACTCCGGCTAACGTCGCTTCAGTTTGGCAGACTTCGGCACGGTATCCTTCGGTAGACTTCGGCAGACATTGACGCGGTATTTTTCAGATATTTTGAGAATATCAAGTCTCAAACTTATGTTTTTTATTTCAGCTACCATAAACGTATAGTTTCAATGATAAAAATTCCTGATTAACCTACATGTATTGTAAGATAATAAAAATATTTTAAACGATTTTTCTTTTATTGAACTAATTCTCATTAGTTCAATAAAAGAAAAAAAATTGTTATCGGTCATCACGCTCAAAAAGTGTAAGTTGAATTAATATCACAGTAAAAAAACTGCATAAATAAAAAATAAATAAATAATTGTAATTGCATAAATTGATAAAAAATGCTATGCAATAGCTTTACCGCGGCAGTCTCCGAGTGCCACACGTATTTTTTTTTCATAGTTTTTGACACAACATTTTGATGTAGATTTCTGGCGGTAATAGGAAGAAACTCATAACTATTAACTGAAATTGAAAGCAATATTAACGTAATATGTCATTCTGTGAATAATCATGCTTGTTGCAAGGCATAATGTGAGATAATTATTCATAAAAATTCACATAAATACATAAATTAGAATGAGTAATATATATGCCAAACGCTTTAAATATAGTTTTTTTTTTATGATGGAACATTTGTTTTTTAATTAATGGTATTCTGTGTTATGGAAATGTACTTAAACTTTCAAGATTTCTTAAATTGTTATATATTTTGTATCGACAGCCTTAAAAATTATTCCGCTTAAAAAGCAGTGTAAATACCATTTCAATTTTATTTTCAAATCGTTCATGTTACTAAAAAATTATTTTAACGAAACACCCACGAAAAATTATAATTAGAAATTAAAGTTTAAAAAAAATTAGAAAAAAAAACTTATTTTTTTTTTACATAATATCCTTGTTGTAACGATTCTTCAAAAGTTTTTTATTTTTTGTTGCTGTTTTTTTTTCTTTTTTTTTTTACTTATTTATTATTAGCCAGATTTTTTAACAACCAAATCTGCATAAAAATAAATATCCAATTAAAAATTTTAAAAACAGAGAGATATATAGGGATTACTAAATGAATCTAAAAAGGTTTGTATTATATAATTCGCTTTAACGCTCCTTGTTAATATCATAAAAAAAAGAAACGTAAAAAGTTGTTCGATTTGTTTCCAGTAATCCTTTAAGAAATTGTTATGCTCAGAAAGTTAAGAGAAAAAAATGTTGAATTAAAACATTAATGTTTGTTTTTAAATGAAATAAAAATTGGAGATATATCCTTCTGTTACCAGATCTATTTTAGTAAGGAATTCATTTTATTTTATACTTAAACACACACACACAAACACAAACACTTGTTTTCTATAAATTAACATGGAATTAAAAATAATATACTGGTGAATTTAACACTTTAATTTAAATCAATAGGAACATGTACATTGAATAGCCTTTTGCATTACTTGAAATGATACGAACTCAATCGTCCTTTTATATTTTTTCTAATGTCTATCATTGTCTACCATTCATAGATAATGAACATAAATTGTGATTCAAGAAGTTCTAACTTCCGTAATCGGTATCAGATCTATAGAACAGACCAATGACATTATTTACTAGTAAATCTACTGATTAGGTGCCTCAACGTCAGTTCTACAATGCCTTCTATTTTAATCTCATTTTAGATAATATTCAACCTTCAACAGTCTGCAGTCCTTCAACAGTATATAAAATTCTTAGAAGTTTTCAATAGAAATAAAAAATAGAAGAAAATATCCAAAGAGCAATATTATAAATTAAATTACATCTAATTTATAAAATTGTTTTTACAAATTTTATTTCGAAAAAGCAGTTTTCATGTTCATAGACTCATATTTTTCTTCTATAGGCAAATTCTTTTCTGTGTCCGCATAAATAAATGTTGAGTCACTTGCTAACCCTATGTTACAGAAAGAACCTTGTAGTAAACTTTACTGATGTTCATTAATTTTAGTATGTTGAAAATATCATTAAAATACACATTAAACAATTTTCCTTCGTAGAGCTTAATGCAATGAATTCTATTAAGTTGTCCTGTAAATCAGCCGATAATGCATCATACATTCAATACAGAATATTCCAAAGTAAACTACAGTGATATATATCGATTTCATAACAATCGGATAATATTTATGCGAGATAGAGCACGATAAGAGAAAAAAACTGAATTTATAAGCATTTTTCAACTAAGTTGGAAAGTGTTGAAAGCGCATTGTTACTAACATCGTTTATATTTCACACAAAGTTATATTGCACACCGCATTATTAAAAATTAACCAACTTTTTATTTCTCACTGGCAGACATTCTGCATATTTTTTCGTAATTAAAATTATTTAAATGATTTATTTTTTATCAGCTATGAAAAGCGTTGCTAAGCAACTCACGAGAAAAAATGAAAAATATGGAAATAGCATCATGACAAATACGTAAATGGATTGAACAAAATGGAATTATTGGACATATTATTGGACAATATGGTTACATTATTGGAAACAAGTCTAAAGTTCTACAAACAATTATGCATTTAATTAAAAAAAAATCTGGGAAATAAATTGATCAAATTTCAAATGAATGAGTATAATTTAAAACTTTATTTGGAACTTTTAACATTCATAGTTTATCTTTTAAATTACGCTAATCAAATGTGCCATTTATTTTCAACAAATGAAAATTTGAAAATAGTCTGAATTGCCATTGAAAAGTATTGTGGTGCATAATAAAATGTCCTGTATTTTCCGAACAAATGAATAAAACATAAAAACAAAACTATGCAGCAAAATCCGGGTTCCTCAAGAACGTGCTTACTTAATTTCAAGGAAACCGGATGCTTTTTACGGCAGTTATTGCAGAACAGACAGGCGGGAATCCAAAAAGTCTCCAAAGGAAGCCTTTAGTAACGTTTTGGCAACTATCGGATAGGGACAGTTTAATGAAGAAATGTGCCTGAAGAAATACATACGCGTGTATAATAGAAGAAGTAAGCTGAAAATCTAGTAGGGATTTGCTTAAACCTCGTTTGAAACAGATGAAAAAATATATGATTTTGCATTTAATATTGGTGCAACGTACCCAAAATATTAAAAAAAATATTTAAAATGAATTCTTTAGATCTTTAGAACATAATGTTTCCTACATTTATTAGGAAGTATATAAGTAAGCAAAGAAGATATCTACAGCTTTTACATTTAAAATTTAAATGCAGTTCATCTTTTATTTCACAATAATGTTATACAACATTTAACTCACTAGTAAATCTTCAGATCAGAAGAGTCAACGTCAGCTCTGTAAGTCATTGTTTTTAAAAGCAATTTGGATAAAATTCAACTTCCTGCAAACCGCAATTTAAAGTTTTTAAATAACGTAATTATTTATAAGAATAATGTAAATGAAGTTTTCAGACATTATAAGAGTTAAATACGTTTATATGTTAGGATATTTTAAAATTTTCTGAAGTGCTAATTCTGGCATTTTTTTAGATAATAAAGTAGATTTCTTCAAGGGCCCGCCTTCCTGAACCCAAATGGTCGTTCAATCTCAAAGCGTATTCGCTTTATTTTTTACTTAAAAATCTGATATAACTGCATGAAAAACCCTTTAATCCAAATTTAGGACGGGGAATTAGCCTCCCTCTTTGTATTGTTTTAATAAACTCCCAAAACTAATCATGGTGGTGCTCTCATCGGAATTATCATCGGAATTATCCCATGTCTAAAATTTGAACGAAATCTGAGAAATCTGCATGAAAAAAAAACATTTATTGAAATTAAGGGTGGGGAATAAGTCCCCTTTCCCCCTCTTTATATTTATGCAATGAACTCTCAAAAACTAATCTCGGTGGTGTCTTCATCAGAAAGAAATGAAATATGAAGGAAATCTGATAATTCTGCATGAAAAACCCATTTATCTAAATTAAGTGGAGGGGCATTAGCCCTCGTTTCCCCTCTCATATTTATGGAATGATTTCACAAAACTAATCAAGGAACCGCCTTGTCAGAACATCTAAAACTTTAAGTGAATCTGATATTTTTATCATGAGTTATCGCGTTACGTATATACATACAGAACAGGCGGACACTTAAGCTCTCAGGCTTTAATAGACTGTGAGCTAAAAATAGATAAGTACCAAGGTGGAGCTGCTATGCTCCCTTTTTTTTACGGTTTGCGAAACAGGTCCATCTTACTAATTAATGGATGGATTCCCATCAAATATCAGATTCAGTTAGTCCTTTACATGAATTGATGTCGTTTACATTTGGATGTAAATTGCTGAAAAGGTGCCTCTGGCAAGGTGCATTTATCATGATTTCCGCAATATCCCCATATCAGGAATTAATTCACGTTTTTTCATCAAACTGCAGATTCAATAAATTCGTGATATGAAGTAGTTAATTTAACATTTTGGTGTCAATCGCCCATCAGTTGGTATTGATATGGTAAATATTTTACCCATTCTTGCCATCGCTCTAGCTCAAGAACTAGTTCAATAATTGTCATCAAACTTCAGATTTGGGTATTGCTTGATGAATATTATTTCTTATTATAATTTCATATAAATCGCCCCAAAGGTTTCGTTTTATGTAGCAATTTTTCCGATATCCACAATAATCCTATTTCAAACTAATACATGGAATTTCAGGCCTTTAACCTGATGATGAGCATGGATTGTTATTTAATTATGGCGCTGAAGTAATGAATTTTAAAGTAATAATATTCATGAGACAGAAGAAAGTTTCAAGATTGCCACCTCCGACTAGTTTTTGTAATGCAGACCATGAAATTTTATGCAATGTTTAATTTGGCCATTGTTGATCATCAATTTTGATTTGTCTAGCAGCATTCTGGATTATTAAAAATTCCTGAAAAAAAAATCCAAATTGACTTATAAAACCCAAGCTGAAAATAATACATTTGCATAAAATATTGTAAAATTAATATAAAATGTTATTTAGAACTTCCAAATTCCAATTTCAGATGAAAAATTAAAAAGTGAATCAACTTTTTGTATATATCTTTAAATGCACTCACATTTGAATATTATTATTTGAGCTCTTCTACAATCAGATACACATTGAATACTTCCCCGTTAAGTATTTTAATAATTGACAAATATTTCAATCAATAAACTGTGAAATATGTATTTTTCAAAGTAATAAAAACAAAAAGAAATTTTTTCAAACTCTTTCGAAATTAATTGCATCAGAGCAACAATTTAATCACAAAATAAGAGTTCATTTTCTGATATAAGAAATATTTCATATATACTTTTAGCCTCTTATTTTAAAGTTTTCCAATTTGTATCCAGCCATTTACAACTATTTTTATCATTCAATATTTATAACTCAAATTTAATCTTTTCTTGTGTTTATAGAAAAAGAATAAAATAAAGAAACGAGACAAAATTGTCCGACGTTTTAAATGAATACTGTGGAATAATTTGATTATTTAAAAAAAAGAAGTCGATTATTTAATTATATTACAGGAAATATTAGTGTCGTCGAGGAATAGCATGGAGAAAAAAATAAAACAAAAATATTTTTTATATCTATGTTTATTTTCTTAGGTTTTGAAAGTTTAATTTTATTTATTTTGTTTATGTTTCGCTTTAAATAAGAATTCGAATAAGTGCATAAAAATAAATAACTACGACTTCAATTAAAAGAAATATCTAGAAAGTTATAAGTTTATAGAATAAAGAAGATGTGTTTTCAAAATGTTTAGAAGCTGTTAATATTGATAAAAAGTGAATAAAACGTGACTGGAGTCATCTCAAAACATCTCTAGGGTATCTAGTAATACTATTATTTTTAATAAAATCAAATTGATTGGTAAAGTAATCATACGAATTGAATATTTCCAGCTGAGCGAAAAATATTCTTGTAATTCCCGGATACTTGTAAGCCAAGTATCCGGGTTCGATCCCCGGCCTGGGCAATTTTTTTTTCGCTCAACTGGAAATATTCAATCCGTATCTAGTAATAATTGAAAAAAAAGGATTTGACTTACAGCTATGAAAATGTCTGTCTGCATCTAGTGAAAGTGTAGATGATTTTTATAAAACTCATCTAAGAGATAATATTAAAAAGAACTTTGTGTTTCAGAAGTTCTATTAGATGGAAATACACTTTCTAATAGCAGTAAGTCTGGCAACTTATACATATATATGCTTAGATGTCGAACTGTTGCTCTGAGGCAACAATATATTGACCGACACAGACTATCCCAGCTAAAAATGAACTGCAGTTTTTTCGCAGAAATAAAGTGTTTTGGGGGTTTTTCTAATGTTAACTCTAGACTTTCTGTAGTGCAGTCTCAACTAGTTAATTGAAGGTGATTTTGCAGTAATTTATTTTAAACATTTTATGAGCTATTAACTTTAAAAACACTGTAGTTTTTATAAAGTCATTTTATAATCAAAAATTAAAAAATATATAAGATTTTATAACCGTAGAATCGCTGCAGTTAATTTGAAGTTATTATCCAGACATAAATTTAGAAGTACACTTTGTAATGTATCTCTAGTACAACTGTGTCCGATAAATTCAGAGAATTTAATCGGAGAAAAATAATTTCAATTATACTTCAAAATCGAATTAGGGATTTCCCATCCCATCCACTTACTTTCTTAGCGAAAAATTTATTAGTTCCTACTTTATTTTGTTACTTGAAAATTATAAGTTTTAATGTGTTAAAACCCATCTTTTTTTAAAATTCAGGCATGGGCGTTCCTATCTATGCTTCCTTCCCCCTAACATAAATTTCTTAGTTCCTTTATTATTTTAAGCTAAGAGAAAAAAAATCAATTTCACTAAGTTACATTTCAAAATCACTATGAGTGGTAGTTGACTACCTATATCAACTGCCTACAACGGAAATTTCTTAGTTCCTTTATTTTAAGTTACTCTGAACGAATATATAACGCTATGTTTATCAAAATGAGAGAAAAAATATATTAAGATTCAAAAGATATGTGGGACAATGTGCATTTTACTTTTTACCCTTAACTGGAAATTTCTTCTTATTTTTAATTGTAAATTACTTGATTATACATTTTAATTATACATTTTACTATGCTTACTACGCTATACTATGCTAATATATATATATATATATATATTACGGAGGGGAAACAGTTCTCTTCTATCTTCCTCCCCCTAGCATAAAATTCTTAGTTCCTCTTACATTTTAAGCTAAGAAAAAAAGATTAAAATTTAATATGTTTTTAAAAAATCGGGGAAAAAATTAGTTACATTTCAAAATCGAGGGAGGAAAAGTGGCTCATCTATGCCCCCTACACCCAACGGAAAATTTTTCTTTCCTTTATTTTAAATTACTCTAAAACAATAAATTTTATTATGTTTGTGTAAATTGGAAAAAAAATACTAAATAAATTTCAAAAACCATGGAGGGGCAATGAATCTACCCCTATATCTTTTCTTTTTAAGTTACTCGAAAAATTTACGTTATATTTTTGAAAAAAGAAGAAAAAGAAATTGAATTTAAATTTAAAATCCAAGGAGGGGCAGTTTTTTTCCTCTGCTTCCTGCCCCCATTGCCCTCCATTTTCATAACTGAAAGGGACTTAAAATTAATTCATTTTGAAATGGATATACAAATATCTGAATCATCAAATAATTTTTTGAATCGCTCTTATTATAAATTATTATTCGTTCTAAACGTAACCATAGAGAGGGGAAAAATACTTCATAAGTTAATTTAACTTATTTTTTAATTAGTTTCAATTCAACATGAAAAATTGCAGAACAATTGGCGCTAAAACAGCTCATATATAATGCTAAAAATTATATTTCATATTATGAAATGCAAGTTCAAAATCTCAAGGATAGAGTGCATATCTAAAAGGTAAACTATTAACGATAAACAATTTAAAGAGTATAAACAAGGTAAAAGCAATAAAAAAAAAAAAAAAAAAAAAAAAAAAAAAAAGTGTGTTTATATCAGAGGGAGGACAGACGAAACTTAATTTGAGACTTAATTGAGATTATTTTCTAATTATATATTTATATTAAAAGAACAATAAAATTTTATATTTCAAATAAATATTAAATTATTAAAAAGATTAAAAATGTTTTTACAGTCAATAAAAATATGAAAAAATCTAGTCATCTTTTTATATTTAAAATTTAAAAGAAAGATTCAAAAATTTCGCTTTGTAAAAAATTACCATAAAAAGAGTTCAAATAATTGAGAACCTATTTTTTTATTAAAATTAGTTTTTCTATTCTACAAATAGATATATTTTTTAAATTAACACATTTAATTACATTTTAATTCCTAAAAAGAAAATTATATTAACAGAAAATCCTCTAAAATTCATTTATTTTGTTAAATATTCTTAAATTTATAAGAAAAATTCAGAAAATCCACTATTCAAAAATTAAGAAAAAAGAAAAAAAATCTTTAATTCTATTCTTAAATTAAAAAATATTTTTAAGTAAAAATTATTATTGTAACATAAGAATAAAAAGTATGTTCTACTTAATTAGCAAAATATATAAAATATTTTTTATTCTAATTAAAATTTATTAATTTACTACCTATATTATTTATTAAAGTAAGTGTTTCCATTTTATATGTATTTCATAAATTAACATAACGCATATCATTACATTATAATTCATAATAAAATTTTATTAATTGAACAAATAATATTTGAACGAGAACAAAATTATTTTATTAAATATTTACTATTTTTTACATTTATAAGAAAAAACAATTTTTGCTTCAACTAATTTGCTAAGAGATTTATTTCATTCGTTTAAATATTAAATTAACTTTTAAATACGCGCAAAAGGAATTTACAATAAATAATAAATAAATAATAAAATAAAAGCACGTAAAACTTCCAACTTTTATCATCTCCCATCCATGCTCAGCGATAAACAATCACTTTCCGAAATGCCTCCCATAATACACTCATTACGTTCCGTGCAAAGATGTCTGCGTAGTCGGGTGGATAGAGCGTGCAACTCCAGTTCTTAAGGTCCCCGGGTAGAATCCAACTGATTCTAGCGTCAAAATGTGGGTCATTGGAATGTTGTCTTACAAGGTCAACAGATAGCGCCACCACGTTTTTTTATATATTTTCCTTGCTTTTCAACTATAAATTCACTGCAGTGAATGTGTAGTTATCAGCTACACATCCACCGCAGTAAATTTGTTGTTATTTCGACTTTAAAAAAACTTCAGTTATTTGTACCAAATCACCACAGTTTGCCAACTTCAGTTTCTTTACGGTTTCACTGCAGTTAATTTTTACCTGGGATGAAATATGAAATGGAGGTACACTGATGCACAAGATTGACATTTCAAAATGTCTACTACACATTAGTTTTATACAAGTTCTAAAGTTCGTCCGACATGTTAAGAAGAGTGAGAGAAAGTTTCTTAATAAGAATAAATTCTCATAGAACATAGGAATTAAACATACAGAATGTTAATGCCTACGCTTTGAAAAAAAACTTTGTTCAATTCACGGAAATTGTACATGCAAACCGTCTGCGATGTTTAGAAGTTTAAAGAATTGCGATTGATATCCATATTTAACAATACAATGTTTCTTCAGCCTTAATTTAAGATTTACTTTTCCTAAGAGCCACTTTTTATGAAATCCATGTTTATATGATAA
>OZ025294.1:177822936-177871936 GCA_964019185.1 Maratus speculifer
TATTTTCCTCAACCATAGCTTTTTCACTATACGGATTGTTCGTACTAAAAACTTGTCAATATAAAAGTTGTAGGTAAACTTAAGAAGATTTATAATAAATTTAAGTGTTTTATTATCTTGAGAACTGACGAAGTGTTAAATTTTTTATTCCTAAAATCCTATTTTTTAGCACATTTTTAATGATAGGAAAAATTTACTATACATACATTTTCGTTCCCTTTACTAGGAGTAATTATAAATTTAAACTGATTTGATATGCTTAATAACTAAGACATTTTGGCAAAAAGGGTTTTATTTTTTTCTCAAACACTCCCTATTTTTCCCAATGGTCCTTTTTCGTAAATTAATAATCTTGACCGAGATCCTCTGACCCTTCATTTTATACACCATTTCTGAAGAAATTTGTGCAGAGTTAGGGAAGTTATCGTCCCTATAAAAATGCGATATATATTTTTAAATAGATATAAAAATATAAAATGTTTTTAATTGTAGATGGTTTTGAGTTTTACGAGTCAAGATCATTCTTAAACATGCAAAAAATGGCAAAAATAGCAACATAGGGGATAAAGTTGCGTTTAATATTTTTTGCGAAATCTACTATATTAAGCATAGTAAGTAATTCATCAAACGTTATAACTTTATAATGGACTTTTTATTGGTTATAAAATTCATCACTAATAGTTATCTGTTTATTTAAGTTCCGTTAAAAGTGCATTTTTTTAATTTCTTTTTAATACATATTTATCTTATTACACATTACTACTTTTTATAAAATAAGTTTAGAATTTTTTTTTTTTTTTAAATATGCATGATTTCAATGTTTTTGCTTGGTTGCTGCAATTAAATTAAGCAAACCTAGGAAAAGTATAATTAACATAAACTAATAATTTTGCTTCTTAAGTATACTTAAATTATAAAGAAATTCAGGTTCTCAACCAATTCTACTTATTTATGATGTACAAAATGCTTTGAAGCATGTTTTTGTAACATTAATTTATAAAAGTAAAAATTCTTTACTGCAATGTTTATGTGAGTGGAACACGAAACATTTTTAACAACAAGGGTTATTTTTAAAAGTTTCGAGTGTTTAAAACATTTTTGGTATCCAAGGAGAGATAAAACAATAATTTATTCATAGTCTTTTTGAAAGTAAATGCCATTATGTAAATAAAGTTTACAAGGAACTTTAATTTGGAATATAAAAATGCTAAATACGTCTTAATTTGTATATTACGAAACGTTGTAAAGACAATAGATGATTTTGTGCTGTGAAATAGATATACAATCTAGAGTTTAGGAGGTATATTATTGTCAGTAATATGCAGAAAGTGTTGTAATAGATTTTATGTAGAAAATACTACGAGAACATGCTTAAAATGTTATAAAAGTACTAGCGCATTCATATTTTGCGATAAACAGTGTGTGTTTAGAATTTTTCTTACGGCATACCATCATTCATAAAAAATATTTATATCATTTTCAAAATTAAAAAGTACTTAGAAAATTATTTTGTAACATTTATTCCAATAATACTATTTAAAAGATTAGGAATAACTGTTAAGTTCTCTTATTGCATACTGCGTCTGAATGGGGTTAAGTGGCCTTACATACTTATGATAATTTGAGTTGAATGATATATACATTAATATATTCTACGTATGATTAAAACATGTATAGCAGATGTTAATACAATACAGGATTGTTAATTTCGAGAGAGAAAGAGAGAGATAATTCTGAATTTTTGATATGGATAAACAATTTTTGAAAACAAAGTTGGCCAAACTATTTTCCTTTATAGAAGATATTAAAACGTATTTGGAAAGGTCATAAGGAAATAAAAGAGTAATTCTTGAAGCATATTTAAGAGTTTCACAACTTGAATTAGGCATCTGAATTTTATTGTAATTATAGATTGTTAAGTTTTGTTCTATCTATCATTAAAGTTTTGCCATGACCAGATTGATTGTACCTTCAAAATATCCTGTATGAAAATACAAATTCTGAAGAAAAAGTAAATTTTCTCTTAAGCATGATACTGTTATTGTTTACATTGCAGTTCTCATCTGTATAAGATATTTCACTCAAAATATTTCACTCACCTTCATTCATACACTACAATCTGTGTTTACACTTATAGACAAGACAAACTAGACATTGTACTTTGTTGGATTTAGAAACCTCAAATGTTCAAAGCAATTGTTGTAAATATTATTAAAAAATTACTTATGGAAGAGGATAATCGCTAAAGTAGTAAATTTACATTTGTGTATACTTTGCAGAATAATTAATAACTTTATGTATTAACACTGAAATTGTTTATTTTAAAGTTATTTTAACAAAGATTCTCTAATTTAGAACAAACATTATCAATTTAAAAAAGAAACTGGGAAATTTTTTTTTAACAAATAAGTGTTATTAAAATAGTGTTTTAATGGTTTATATTAAAAACCAGGGCTGCGGAGTCGGAGTCGGAGTCGGGCCCATTTTTGGGAAAAAGGAGTCGGAGTCGGAGTCGTAAAAAATAACCCGATCTCCGACTCCGACTCCGGCTTTTTTCTGAGACAGTTTGAAATGAAATTAAACCAATAAAATGTAATTTTAAATCCATAGAAGAAATTCTTATTGTTATTTTTGGATTATATCGGACTACCCAAGTTAAAGAATCCCAATAAACTGCCCAGAGTATATAGGAGAGGAAAAGTGTTTTTAATTAAAAGCTCTAGTAGATTACAGATTATTTGCGAACTAGTAAGATTTTCATCTTCAATTTTATTTTCTTCTATCTTTACAAGAATAAAGTATTGGATGCTTGAAAATTTTCGATCTCCGGCATTCGATGGATTTATACGTTTTAGAAGATCCTGAACTGAACATGATTTGATAGTTTTTCGAAAATGTCTGTCAGTGTCTCTCACTTCGTGAGTCTGCATGCGACAAAAAATTTGGAGCGCTCTATCTCAAGAACTAATGGATGGAATTTCACAAAACTTTAGATTTCGTTAGATCTTGATAGACTCTGGATCTGATTAATTTTTGTTGTATATCACTCGACAGGTGGCTTTGCTATGCTGCATTATTCACAATTTCCACAGTAGCTATATCTTAAAAATTAATGCACGGATATTTATAAAACTTTAGATTCAGTTAGTCCTTGATATAATTAGGTGCTGAAAATTTTTTGGTGCAAATCGCTCATTAGGTGGCGCTTCTATACTGCATTGTTCATGATATTGCAACAGCGCTATCTCAAAAACAAATGCTCGAATTTTCACCAAATTTTATATTTAATTATTTTGTAATCTAGATTAGTATAGTTTAGTGTTTGGTGTAAATCGCCCTACAGGTAGCGCTGATATGCTGATTTTTTTACGAATTTGAAATAGCTGTGGCTCAATCACTAATGCATGGATGTTCATTAAACTTTAGATTCAGTTAGTATCTGATAGAAATTGATTCTGATTCGTTTTTGATGTACATCACTCAACATGTAGCGCTGTTATGCAGAATTTTAAAATTTCAGCAATAGCCTTATCTCAGAAATTAATGTACTGATTTTCACCAAACTTCAAATTCAGTTAGAAATTGATATAACTTGTTGACTAGATTTTGGTGTAAATCACATAAGAGGTGGCGCTGCTATGCTGCATTTTTCAGGAAGTATTAACATGTGTGATATAGAAGAAAGTTCTAAGATTAACACATCTGACTATTTTTTTTCCTTTCCATTGAAATTTTTCTGCTCTGGAGAGCACTAGTTAACATAAAAATTGTACAGATTTTCCCTTTTCGGGGCCACGGATCCGAAACAGTAAAATATCCGTTTTGTTATCTCTTTTAGATTTCGGTAATTTAATTTTTCAGGTTTGTGGTACGTAAAATTAAAAAATTTGTAAAACGGAAAATATATTTTTTTCCAAAGCTCTATGATCTGAATACCGAAATAATGACTTTTTGCCTTATTTTTCTTTCGTTACCTCATAACTTTAACCAGCATCAACATTAGTATATTAGCTAGCCAGGAATCGGAGTCGGAGTCGGAGTCGTTAAAATTTCCGGAGTCGGAGTCGGAGTCGAAGTCATTAAAAATTCCGGAGTCGGAGTTGGAGTCGGCCATTTTTCCCACCGACTCCGCAGCCCTGTTAAAAACTAAATAAATGCATGTCAAATTCTTCACTAGAATAAAAACGTTCTGGGTATACATTTCTAAGCATTAATTGACGAATGAATAAAAATACTTTACGGAAAACAATACTCTTTGAAAAATATGATCTTTTAATTAATAGAAGCATGCAAGATAAAAAAAAACTGAAATTATGTATACCGTCTAATGTTTTTAATCACTCAAACCGACAAATATCACCATTTATATAAGATTATTTGTAACAAGCATTATATATTCTTATTTTATTACTTACATACCAGGAGACACCAGCACAGACAATCATCTGATCGAACTCATGGAGGAAAATCGAGGATTAGTTTAATCTGAAGTCGCACATTAAAACGCAACCCATCTGCCAAGTGATGTCGAGAAAAACGCCTAAAAACCCGATTTTAATGATTGACCTCATAGGTTTTACCATTATCTTTCCCTACTCCCAATCCTCCATGTTTTCATACTTTTGGGTGGAAGAGAAACAATGCTAAAATTAAGAATCAACCACTAAAATCGGGATTTTAGGGATTTTCCACTAAGATACGACTTGACAGAACGATTGCGCTTTGATATGCCAATCAATATTTAACTAATCCTAGATTTTCTCCCATTGGCAGGATGAGGTGATTTTCTTTGCTCTCGCCTTTCGGTCTATTTTATGTCAAACATTTGGATATTAATAAATCGAAAAAAAAATGTTTTTATTAAAGAATTGAAACAAAATTTCGCTAAAGCAGCATTGTACAGATAACAATGTTTTAAAACTTCTGTGGAAAAATTAAAATTGATTAACTTACTAAAAATATAAAATATATATATTATTCACATTGAAATTAAAATATAACCGTCAGGAAAACTTAATAATGAATAGTAAGTCAAAAATTTTTAAATTTATGCCACAGGGACATGCTGCCTTATGCAATGTTTAGTATCTTAAGGCGTACATTCTTAAAAGAATGTGTGTTGTGTTCATTTTTTGCGAATTTACATATTTTTACGTTTATTTCATATAGCATTGTATGTTATAGAGAATTCGTGCAGCTTTATTAATATAAGTCATAATTAGTAATATTATTTTAAAATTTTAATGTTAAAAAAATCTTTAAAATAATATTTATCCCTTCTTCAATATTTAACAAAGGAAAAAATGAAAACTATTTACATTTTCTAGAAAATCTTTTTTTGAATTGTCTCTTTACCTTACGGTATCGCTGTCAAATATTAAATAAATTTATTACATTTTATTTTAAGCAGTTGGAACAGAAAATGGATTACCTCGGGCAATATCATTATTTATTATCGTTTAAATTAAAAGAAATACTTAATGTTGAGCTTATTTCTCTTTTAATTTTCATTAGTTTATGTATTTTAAATTATTATTTATACATTGAAATTTCCAAAACAATCTTTTTTTGTTGGAAAATAAAATGAACAGATTTATTTATTAAATAATGCATTTACCTAAATGATTTTATTCTTATACTATAATACGAGCAAAAATTGTGTGTGTAACTTTTATAATAAAAACAGTTTCAACGATTTTGAGCGAATTTCGTATTTTACCATTTTCATACACGAGAAGACCATTGAGTGACGTTGTAAGGTCGAGAAAATTCGAATAGTGGGTCAGGAACAAGTTAAATATATCTGAGAAACATATGACACGATTTTAACTAAATTTTGCATTGATTTTTTTTTTTTTTTTTTTTTTTTTTTTTTTTTTTTTTTTTTTTTTTTGGCCAAGAGAAAATTATTGGCCTATGTCACATGCTCGACGAATTGCGATTTGTTTGTAATTTTTCGGTCATGGTAGTTCAAATGAAATTTGTCTGTAAAACGGCTCGAAAGATTTTGATTAAATTTTGAATTCTACCATTTTTGATTGCGATAAGACGACTGGGCTGAGTCGCTTGTTGGAAAAAAATCTATTAGTGGGCCATTTTTGGATCACTGTGGGTCATACTAATTTTGCGTAGAAAATGGCTCCACGACTCTGACTAAATTTTATTTTACATCGTCTTTGGAGACGAGAAAACCAATGGGCTGGGTCACATGTTCGGAAAAGTTCAATTAGGGGCCCATTTTGGATTATAATAGATCAGAGTGAAGGTAATTATGTCTATACAGCGGCTTGATCGGTTATACCTAAATTTTGTATCCAAATGTTGTTTGCAACTTGGAGGCCATTGGGTTCCCTTGCATGTTATAGAACGTTTCTTTAATGGGCCATTAGTGTGTCATTGATGTTCACGCTTATTTTATCTAAAAAAACGGCTCTAACGATTTTGACTAAAGTTTGTATTCTACCGTTTTTTACTACGAGATGAATGCCATTGGACTGAGTCACATGTACAAAAAAATTGAATTACTGGGTCATTTTGGAGTCACTGTCGTACACGCTAATTTTATCTAGAAAATTTAGGATTTGAATGGATCCTGGGATTTCATGAACAAACAATTCATGGATACCAGTATTTTCTTGTAGAAAATCGCTATTAAATAAGGTGGAATATTGAGATTGTGCATCAAATTTTCTTTCTGTAAGGAAATGCTGCCATTTTACCAATAAAATAGCGTACGAACTATTGTGCATTATATCTTTTTGGACCATAAGTGCTAGATCGCATGCTCAAGGCAATTTGATTAGTGAATTATTTTGGTGGGCCATACTATAGTTCGAGGGGAAATTATGCGTGTGTGTAAATTTTATCTTGAAAACGGCTCTAACGATTGGACAAAATTTTGTATTATACCATTTTTAGGCATAAGAAGATCATCGGGCTAGATCACATTATTGAGAGAAATGGGTTCAGAAGGTCATTTTTGGTCATTGTGGGTATGCAAATCATATCTAGAAAATGACTCTAACAACTTTGACGAAATTTTGTATTTTATCGTTTTCGGGCACAATAAAATTATTGTACAAGATCGCATGCTCATAAATATTCGATTAGTGGGTTACTTTGGATCACAATTGGTCATGTTTTAGCTAATTCTATCGGACTATAACGACACAAACGACCTTCACAATGTTTCGTAAGTATACGGTTTCCGGGCACAAGAAGATTATTTTGCAAGATCACATGTTTAAAAAAAATTATTAGTGGGCCTTTTTTTGTCACTATGCGTTATGCTAAGATTACTAAACGCGATTTGAATGATTTTGATTATTTTTTATTTATTTTATCATTTTTGGGTTCAAACAGATTTTGGTTTAGTCGTATGTTCGACAGAGCTCTATTAGTGGGTCATTTTGGGTCACTATGGGTCTGGATCAAGCAAAATATATCAAAAATGGCTCAAATGATTTTGAACGATTATGACAAGAGTTTGTATTATACTGTTTTGGGGCATAAGAAGATTATTGGAGTAGATCATATGTTCGAAAAATTTTGATTAAAAGGTGTTTTTGGGGTCACATCGGGCAGACAAATTCTATATAGTAAACGACTGCAATTATTTCGAATAAATTTAGTATTTCTTCGTTTTCCGGGTCAAGAATACAAATGGATTAGGTCGCAAGTTCGAAAACATCCAATTAGTCATTTTGAATGAGATTGGATCAGGTTCAAGCTAATGCTAGCTGGCTAAAATGACTCAAACGATCTTAACAAAATTTTATATTACACCTGTTCTGCACACGAGAAGACCAGTTTGCTAGGTCACATGTTTGAGAAATTTTTATTAGCTGGTCAAATTTTTTAATTACTATCGGTCAAGCAAATTTTTTAAAAAACGATTCGAAAGAATTTTTGTGAAGACAGTCCAAGGAGTCTCCTGTTGCACCTAAGATTCAGAATTTTAAATCTATAATAATTATTTGGAAATTAATCAAAAGGCCCTAATAAAGCGACGGAAAAAGCACTCGTATTTAAACAAAAGCACATATTTTTATCACACCTCGGAACTTTTCTCCGGAAATTGAAAGGGAGGGGGAGAAATGAAAAGAATTACAGCGCTGCCAGGGCGATAAGTGTACTTTTTTTTAAAGATCTTTATCTTAAATTTTGCTGAGGTTAAAAACATTAAAATCTCAAGGGCGGGCACAAAAAATTACCCTTACAGAAATTCTAAAAATTACCGCTTCTGCTTCAAAAAGTAAAAAAAAAAAAAAAAAAAAAAAAAAAAAAAAAAAAAAAAAATCCACGAAAAATTGATTTATAAAAAAAACTTTTTCCCCCCTTTAAAACAATGTTTAACATACCTGCTATGAACGCAAGGTTTTCATTGCCAACAACCAGCGCCATTCATCATTGGACGTTTTCGAGCTAATCTAAACCTTTTCAAATATACAATTTATAGTTTTAGTATTTATGCATCCGGATATAAAATTTTTTGATAGTTTCAGATATTTAAATCGATTTATGGTACCTCAGTTACAACCTTAGATATTAATTATTATTTCATTGATAGAAATTATTCTGAAAATCTAATTGTAAACATAATAGTACAAGTCACACATTCCTGTGAAGATTTTTTTCCCAGAAAACTATAGTGGAACGTTAAGAAATTGAAAAAAAAAATTTTTATATCTTTTGGATAACCCTGTCAAAACTTTATTATTAAAAGCTCCCAAACAGTAGATTATCATTAAGTGGCTGATTGTAACATATTGTGTTTTCCTTATGTGGATAGAATGTATACTTGTACAAAAATTAATGTTTTTACATGAACAGTCCTAAATTTTTCCAAGTTTTTTCCTTATATTTTGCAGAGTTCTCAGTATAAAATAACGTTCTTTTCTGAAAATATGATGAATAATATTGTACAAAACACACCTGTCATAAAAATTTAAATATAATAAAAATTGTATGAAAACTGAGCAGGTTTACTAAATAATTTTTCACTACGCATGTATCAACGATATCAAAATTCCACTTGCATATTGTGTTTGCTAAATGAATAGAGCAACGTCTTTAAATATTTCAAAAACATAGCTTGAAAATTCTGAAAGTAATCGTCCATAGAATCTGATCAAAATGCGTTATTCCCAAAATGAAGCAAAAAATTCAAGGGTTTTATCCAAATACAGTAGTGCATGCAATATTGTGTATTCTATATTGCCATTAATAAATGGTTATATGGATACAACCCCTCATCTTTTTGCTTCACTTTGGGGATAGCGGATTTTGATCTGATTCTATAGACGATCACTTTCTGAATTTTCAAGCTATGTTTTTGAAATATTTACAGAAGTTGCTATATACATTTAGCTATCACTATATAGAAATGAAATTTTGATATCGTTGACGCATGCGCAATGAAAAATAATTTAGTAAACCTGCTCATTTTTACATTTTATACAATTTTTATTTATTTTTTAATTCTGATGACAGGATATTGTATACAATGCTGTTTGTCATAGTTTCAGAAAAGAAAATTACTTTAAATTAAGAACTGTGCAAATTATAAGCAAAAAACTTGGCAAATTTTGGGACTGTTTTTATGAAAACATTAATTTTTGCACAAGTAGTACTATTGCAATCCACATAAAAATAAACACAGTATGTTACAATAAGCCACTTAATCGTAATCTACAGTTTGAGCGCTTTTGCTGCATTAGTTTTGACAAGGTTATCCAAAAGATATTCATTTTTTTCAATTTGTTGACGGTCCCCTATAGGGTTTCCGGGAAAAAATCTTCACATAAACGTATAACCTGTACCATTATATTTACACGCTTAGAGTTTCAGGATAATTCCTCATGTATTTCCAGATATTTAAAAATATGTCTAAAATCGCAAGTGGCCGGTCATCTTTGGCCATATAGTGTACACTGTTAAAATAAAAATCTGTGAATTCACGGATAAACTACTGGCAGCAAAGTAAACGAACTTTTACTGTTCTGTTAGTAGATTTTCCGTTTTGGGAAATAAAAGAAAGGAAAACTCCGTTTGAAGAAGCAGTAACTTTCTGTTACAAGGTTTGATATTCAATGATAATAATTTAATATAATTTTTAAAATTAATGTATCGATTAATCGTCAATGAACTCGAAATATCTTAGTGATTTTAAGCTGCTATACTAATTTACTAATTTAATAAAATTACTTTTTTTCTATAATTTACTTCAAGCCGTCCTGAGAATCGAACTCGAAAGCTTTTGATAGCGAAACAAATGCTTACTGACTGAGCCGAAGCTGCTGATGCCGTGCTGTACAAAGTCTTTTACGAGTTAGTGGGAATATCTGCTGTGCTTTTTAAAGATTTCCTTTCAAATATAATCGTTAGAATACAGTTGAGTCTCTATATAACGAAATCCATTGTTCCAGTAAAAAATTCGTTGTATAGAGAAATTCGTTGAATAGAGAAAGCTGTTAAAAGTTCTGTTTAATGTGCAAATTTTCAACAAATATTACTTTTTTTACGTTTAATTAAAAATTTGAAGTGTTTAACTATAAATATTAACATAATATCCTATTTCTTAATTATTTGAACAGTTTCAAAAAAGAGAAGAAACATTTATTTAAAAGCTTAATAAAAATCACACAAGAAAAACGTTCGTTAATTTTTTTGCCATTGAAAACGCAATTTTCTCAAACTTTCGGGGGCGATCTCATTGCTCCGGGAGTAAATGTCCCCCCAAGCCACACTCTAAAATCAATACTGACTTCAATTACCACATTGATCCAGTTTTTACATGTGTAACAATTAAATTGACACTGTTTCTCGAAGAATGTTCAAAGATGTGTGGGAGGGGGGCTGATGGAATGAATTCGTTGCACTTAAAGATCAAGGAGGTTCAAGGTAGAAAAGCAATATAAAAAACTCAGCCTTGAACAATAAATAAAAAATATGTGATGGAAATTTGATTCCATGTGATTTTGAAGCTTTTTTAAAACTGAATAAATAAAGAACATTTTATGAAAAAAATTCGTTATATGGAGATAGATATTTCGCTATATAAAGACTGTTTTTAATGTAATCATGAAAAAAAGGGGTCGGTTCCTGCTGAAAATTCGTAATATAGAGAAATTCGATGTATGGAGTTTCGTTATAGAGAGACTCGACTGTATTTGTAAACGGTTTATTTTATTTTATTTTAAACTGATGCATAATACTTATTATTTTTTAATAAATTTTAATTTTTTAAATAGTTTAAATTTTAAAATATCACTGTTTAAAATCACTGTTTTTTTTTTTTTTTTTTTTTTTTTTTTTGAATGAATGAATGAATGAATGAATGAATGAATTTTTAAAAAAATATTCATTTTTTACAAAACTAATGTTATAGTCAATGTCGCACACAATTTATTTATTTATTTTTTTTTTTTTTTTTTGGCGAATTAGTTTAAAGATTTTTTAAAAATAAGAAACAAGAGAAAAATAAACACAAAAAAATGTATTTTAAAAGGGATTTTTTATGTATTCATTATTGAGCCTATGATGTGTTCGTTATTGACCCTGTGATTCGAGCCTATAATCTGCGCTCACAGGCGATTAGCGGTGTGGTGCCTTCACCGTACGGCCACGGAGCCCCCCCCCCCCCCGTAACGGAGAGTCACCGTTTTTTGTTTCTATACTATCCGTTTCGTTATTTTTAGGAAATATGGTGGAGTTTTCTGATTTTTAACGGAAAATACCCTTTTGTAGTGAAAAGGGACTTTTTCTGGGAATTTCAGGAAAAACATATTCGTGAATTTCAGAATTTTTTAGCAGTGTATGTCTATGAACAGGATTGATGCGTTTCCGATTAATTTCCAGGTAAAAAATCGGTATTTTATTATATCTAATTCGAATGCGCGAAAATTTTCTATAAAAAAATATTGTACCGAACAATTCCCTTCGCTGAAAATTACAGAACACATACGAATTCTAAAAAAAAAAAAAAAAAAAAAAAAAAAAATAGAACTATTTTAAAAATGGACACAAAATAAGCAATTTTTTTATATAAAGAATATTTTTATTACTTTACTTGGCCATTATGTTTTAATTGTTACAGAAAAAAATGATTTCTTAAAAACATAGAATTAATGTGGTTAATAATGGAAATTTAGTGGCTATTTTATTTTTGTTTTTTTACAATTTAAATGATGTATATTTTGCTCTGTGCTCTAAGTAAATTTATTAATAAGAGATAGATTACAAATATTTTGTTTTAATTATGTTTCATCATATAAGAAAAATAAACATTTCATATACAAAAGACGTTCAAATAAAAATCTGTTTTTTTTTTCTGTTGGGTTTTCTTTTGTTTATTTGTTTTGTCTTTGTAATTAAAAGTATTATATTACAATTGAATAATAAATCTTCATTTTTATTTATTTATTGTTTAATTTTTTACATATCTAACATTGCCCTCTAATATTGCTTTGAAGTGAAATCAAAATATTAATTCTTTACCACATACACCTTATAAGAAATATCTTAAGAAGATGTAGAGCCGTGCCAAAAGTTTAAAAACCCTCTACTACTTAAAAAAAATATTTTAAAAGAAGGTTACAATTACCGGACGACTGGAAATACTGTTTGCATTTAAATAATGTATACGAAATTGGCCTAGATGGCCATTCACATAACAAAATAAACATTTTTTTTTTCAATAGCAATACCGAAGTTTGAAAGCTTTATTTAAATCATTTTATATCCTTTAAATACCCTAATTTCCTGCGTATAATCCGCCGATCAAACAATTCTTTTTCGACCCAGAAATTTTATTTTATATTTGAAAGCAAATATTTACGGAGATCTAAGAAGTAACATTTCATTTAATAAAATTTCTGGGTTGAAAAATGATTGTTTGATCCGCGGATTATACGCAGGAAATTAGGGTAGTATAAATACAAATTTTCATGAAATTCGTTTCTATAGTTTCCGAGAAATTATTTAAAAATAAGTATGAAGGTTAATATCTAAACTGAAGTTTGGTACTCGATTGTTGAAATGCTAGAGATTAACAGTGTCATTTCTCTTAATGTATTATTTGTTAACAATATGCCAATTACACACGCTTAAGATGTTTCGGTACTTGCAAGACCAAATGTTTCAATAAAATAAATAATATATATATATATATATATATATATATATATATATATATTAAATCAATCTTTCCTGCACATCATAAATAACACCTTAAATGATCGTTTTGATATTTTAAAAGCTTAATTCGATTTTTTTAAAATTGAGAACACGTATAATATAGGACATATTAAATATGTTTTTAAGAAATAAATTGTAGGTTGCAATTCATATTTTCTTCGAAAAATGTTTCAGAATTCGTATTATGAAGTTTTCAATATTACAAATTCAATGTATTTGTATTTCACTTATTTATTACTATAACCACACAAAAATCTATGACTTTCGATTGTAATTTCAGGATATAATAATAAAAATATTAAAATATAATATAACATTAGAAGCTTTAAATTTTCAATGTTATAATTCAAAAGCTTATTATCCAAACGAGTTAAAATTTTGTTTCTATGCACGTTTGAAAAGAATATTTGAAATATAATGTCAAACTTCGGTCATTAAAAGAAGACAATTTGGCCCAGTTTTAATTTGAAGATTGTCTCATAACAAGTTTCACATACAAAATTTAAAAAGACATTATTATTAAACATTTGGTACAAGTAAGTTTCTTCTATTATAATTAGTTGCAAAATTATTGAGTTTACTTTTTTCCGCTACTATACATTAAAATAAAATAAGAGAAAAAAACGTTAAAGTATTCACTTAAATTCTAACACACAACGTGATTCTGCAATATTTCGTTTCTAAATTTTATTATGTAAAGATATTAAATTAAATAATAAACATTGGAAGATTTTTGTAAAAGTATAAATATCAGTGTTATTTTCTAGATTTAGAGAGTAAAAATGAAGTAGGCTAAACTTCAATTTCTACAGAAAAGTTATTGGAGCAACACATACTATTTTATCGATTTTACTTTTCTCTCTAAGAAAGTTTGGAATTTCTCAGACAGTTTTTTAGAAAAAATGAAAACTACTGTAGACTACCAAAAGTTATTGAATAATTAATTTTTACTACAGGAATATAAAAATAGTATTAATTAGAAATGAAATAAATACTAAATAATCTACATAATTTGTGAAAACATTTCTAGAGAAAATTTCTCACGTGATATATTCAATATTATTTAAAATTTTTAATTAATTAAATGGCGTAAATCGTTTTTAGCAATTAAAAATTTTAAATGATATAAATAATGTTTCATTCAAAGAAATCTGTATTAACCAGAAAACAAGAATTCTTCCTCATATTTAATGTCGATATGTCGATATTTAAGAAACTCCACAAAAATATCAGTTATATAGAATTCATATGCTTTCATTTAGTTCCCAATTCATTCTACTATACAGTAAGCAACTTGCAATAAACCTCAGCAACGAATATAAATTTCATAAATTGTCAAATATTTTAACGCAATTAAAATGCGCTCCAAACAATCTTATCATCTATAACAGTAAGTAATGAAACACTTTTGTTTGACACTGTATATTAATAATAAATATTCTATGCTCTACAGATTGAACAAAATGTATGTTTTAGTGCATACTTCACATATTAATATCAATTTCGACAGAGTGTAACATCATTAAAATTCACTTGAAACTATTTTTTCCCATTGAGCATAATGCAACAATATACTTTCGATTGTCCCTGTAATTAAACGATTCATATGATTTTCATAAAATTTGTAACGACTTAACAACATTATGCAACATGTAAAATTTTTTAATTTCAAACGATTCAGTTAGGTAGTTTTTGTTCTGTTAAATGCGGATGGACGGACTAAACAAGAAATGTAGGTGCAACGTATTTACATAATTACGAAAGAATAAATTAAACTAATTTATGAAAATATAATTCAAGGTAGGTATGAAAGAGAGAAAACGATAGAATCCACTTTGAAAAATACAGAGTGTTTCACCACATCGGTTACAAAATCTCAGGTGAGATAGACTGCACTTAGTCAAATGGAAATCACGTAGCAATGTATAGTTGGAAACGTTTCAGTAGTGCGGTAGTGCGGTAGTGACAAACCAAAACGCAAGAAAGAAAGGATATGAGCAGAGTGAGAAAGTAAGCTTATTTCTCAAAATGCACTAGAAAATAAGATCAAAAAGAGAAATAACGAAGTCATGAAAAAGTTATTCGATGTTATGATCCGGGCCATGAGCATGCTTCACATCTCTTTCACATGAAAGATCTACTTTTTCTTTTCAAAAATACTGGGTGTACTTCGTACTTACCAAGCAGCTGCCACGATATACACAACAATTTTCTCAGCAATGTCCAACCTTACGAAAATGACTTTAATAATTCTATAGAAAAAGTTTTATGGAACTCTATAGTATTATGTCCTGTTTTTCTATAAGCTAGTTTAAAAGCTATAGAAATATCTATAAAAGTATAATTGAAATTCTTGTAGAGCAAAAATTTCTATTGAACGTCTATTAAACTCTCCCTATAGACGTTTCTATTAACCTTCTACAGGTATTTCTATACTTTTAATTCTAGCTTATAGAAAAACGGGTCATAATTCTACAGGATTCTATAAAATGCTAAAAGACATTTTCGTAAGGGCAGCTTTGTTCCAGAAATTTAGCGAAACTAAGAATAATAAACATGTTTTCTCATCCTGCTGGTGCGCTTTTTTTCATTGTGTTTTGTGGCATCACTATCTCGCAAGGAAAGCATTTTTGACAATGCATTGTCATGTAATTTCCCACTGTCTAGGTGTGCACTATTTCTCCTGCAACTATGTAACCACTGTGCAAAAACAACTTGTATATGCGTGGCGATTTATGTAAAGGGACAAGAATGAAGAAAATCTACACTGTAGAACGATCATTGCGTATCACGGAATAGAGACAAAATAAGGTTGATAAAAAATAATTTATTGCCATAATCACATCTAATATCAAACAATTAAAAAAATGTAATTTAAAAATTGTCTTATAAAAATGATAAAATGAACTTTCAACAAGCTCTTTAGAACATAGTATATTTCATCCTTGATTGCAATCGTTTTAGCAGATTTATTTTTAGCAGATTTATGAAGTAATTCCATTGTAAATACGAAAATCTGCAATTAAAAATTAATCAGTTAATTGTGAGTATTACTCGTGAACTGAGGGTTCCTTGCAATGAATGTATGCATTAATAGCTCGACATTGCATCACACAAATATACCATAAAATGTTGTTATTTGAACTTTAAAAGTCGATGGTGCATAGATTACACCAACCGTGTCTTTAAATATGTCCAAACGTACGTGTCTTTAGCGGCTGATATGTAGGCTAATCAATTGGCATTTGTTTTTAAAAATTATTATCAATAAACCGTTTAAGTTTATACGATAATAGATGCTCTAGTGCTTCTCGTCTCCTTTGCTCAAATCCGAAATTGGAAATTTACGTGTAACAGAAATCTATGTGACATGTATGAACAAAAAAATATGTGACAAAACTATGTGCATTGATCTTGAATTTCTGCTTCAGTCAATAAATCGGAGTAAAAATTAGTTAATAGTGATCACAATATTTATTAAAATCAATAGATTTCTCTTATTCTCTTGTATATCAGCTGCTCATGAATAGCCAGCTTATCAGAATACAAAATTTCCATAGTTTCACGAACAATCTGTGTACAATATAACTCTAAAAATGAGCAAAATGTATTAAAAAAATCGCTATTACGATGCCTCTTTTTGCCGGAATATTTCTAAATTTAGCGAGAGCTGCTTAGCAAACGACCCGTTAATTCCAAAATTTGCTCAGTCCAAACTTTTATATATTATATAGAAAAAATGGATAAATTTGTGTATTCTTTAATATTTAATACATTAAAACCTCTGAATAGCATAAACCTCATTGAATAGTTTCCTGCATCAGGATCGGTTGCTCTTATTTTTTTAGCACCAGTTCAAATCCCGCATTCTCTAGTTTTAGCAAATCAGATTGCTGAGGTCGTCTGAGCCAATTTGGGAATTAATGGCTCATGCTTCGCACAGCCAAAATCTTTGATTTAAATCCAAGAAAAACTTCATACATTTTACTATGAAATAACAATATAAAATACACAAATATGGCTATTATAGAGCCCTGCTCTAAAGTAATTCCTCTTCATTCTGAGACGACTTGTTTACCATAGGCAAAAATATTCAAAAAAACCCAATGATGTTCAAATCTATAAGTTCATGCGTTTCTCTATAGCACAATAATCGTAATTGTTCATAAATCGATACTACAGCGTGCTCTTCCAGCAGATTTTTTTTCCGAATTAAGTTCGATCTGCTTGTCACATTCAAAAATATATAAGAAAATGATTCAATTATATGTATAACTTAATCCACTTTTACATTTTATAATGGCGACATACGGAAAAACATACGGAAAGACAGACATTTTGCAAAACATGTTTTTAAGGGTTCACTGATCCCTTATTCATGTAAATCTTTTGAAAATTGGAAGTTGAAAATGTTGAATGCAATATACTTTCTTCTATTTAATACAGAATAAAGTAATAGATAAAAACACAGAAATAAAACAGGAAGATATGAGAAAGCTGTATTTCTTAATTATTGTGTCTATGAATAGTAAAAATTTTGAACTGCTTATATAACCTTTTTCATGCAAGTTTAACAAATAATGTTAATTTTAATGCTAATATTAGCCATAAATTATAGTTTAACAGGAAAATATTTATTGAAGAATTCACGGCAATCGAAAAACTGGTGTTCCGAGCGAGGAAATTTGATTAACACACTGTAAATATTATGTATAAACGTTTATGTGTAGTATAAAATTTATTTGTTTTAGTTTAGGTTATTAGTTTAATATAAAAACATTTTAGTTAAAAAAACAGTAAAACTGTAATTTTTTTTAATGATGTTGCAGATTTCAATAATATAGAGCTTTTCGGGGTCGCTAAAAATAAATGAACGTTTTTGCGAATCGTGGCTGATTCGAAACAAGTTAAGATGTGGTGTCCTACAACTTGGTTTTAAATCCTTGAGTTCTTTGTGACTCTAATCCAGGTAACCGGAAGGCCGCCCTTCACGAAGATTCCAGTCTCGGCTGTTCACTGCACTGGGTGTTCACGTCGCGAAGTCTAACTCATTATTCAATCAACCAATCACTAATGATCAACTCTTAGTGACAGCTCTCACCGCTTAGTCAAGCGGTCCCTTCGCTTTATGACACCTTTAATTCATCCTAGCGATCCACAGGAACTGAACATCAAAAGAGGATTCAGGCCAATAACGACGATTAACAAGACGGTGTTGCTTAAGCCTTCCAAATTTAATTGCAATAATGAGCAAAGACGTTTTTTGTCAGAAATCGACGAAAGGAGGAAGATTCTGATACTAGCTAGCCTGGGATGGTCGCAATAAGTTTCACATTGACCGCACAGCCACGTCCTTTTTTAGGTTGCAAGGTCAAAGACTCCGGCCCCCAGTTTGCTGTACCTTACGAGAGAATCATTGCACTACACATATTATAAACTGATACATAAATACACGACATATATGAGCTACTAAATAAAATAATACTACACTTTATGAACTACTACATATTATATTACTCAACAAATGCAGGTTCATGAGATGAAGCTTCAAATTTGAAAACTTCATGCATGACCACTAGCAGTACAGCGGATGCGGAAAACTGGCTGATTTGTATTCGATTGCGGTATGGAATTGCGAAAAATCGCTTGGGGACCAAGATTTCGATCGACTTTCTGCAAGAGGAAGTAATTTACAATGCCCCTTACTCCTTTCTGGTAATAGACATCTAGACATGTGTACGAGCCTGGAATTTCCGAGAAGATAAACTTTCCTGGATTGACTGTCAGAAAGGACAAGAATAGTAAAG
The DNA here is from genome assembly GCA_964019185.1 of Maratus speculifer. Taxonomy (NCBI): domain Eukaryota; kingdom Metazoa; phylum Arthropoda; class Arachnida; order Araneae; family Salticidae; genus Maratus; species Maratus speculifer. The sequence continues at coordinate 177,841,941 of OZ025294.1, forward strand.
ACAAGAGAAGTAGCCTCTGATCATATATCCCTGTCCTACAAAAACGCGTGGTATCCTTCTAAAAGAAGCGAGCATTGAGATTGCCAAAGTTGTTGGATCATACATGCACCCGGTTAAGGTAAATTTTGCCGTGAAGGTGCCGTTTACACAACCGCGAGAATAGCTCATACCTCTCCTCGCCAATACTCATGTTGCCTCATATTTGTTGCCAATGCGTGAGATAGAGCCGGTGAAAAGTTGTCTTTTACCCTGGCGACGAGTGGTTTTGCGTTCACGTTGACCATTAACAGTTTGGGCTCGTTTGGACAGCTCGCCCGTAGTTCATTATAGATAGACTTACATGGATTTGACCAGACTCCACTATGCTTCGCCTATTAATTAATCTCAGAAATCGCCATGTGTCGAGAATTTACAAAATTTAGATCTGAAGTGCCGATTTGGAATCTGTGCAGCAGATAGCTTACTGAGATCGCTGTGATTGCGTTTATGATTGCTTCTCCGACCGTCTTCTACAGCGGTGAACGCACACACATCCAATGTCAACAGCATTTTATGAGGAATATTTTCTATCAGAGAGAAATACCTTCTAATAGCAGCAAGCTACTTTAAATGAGCTCTTAAATGGAATTTCATTAAGGTTTGGTCAAATTATTAAACGGGCAGTATTAAAGGAAAATACATTTATCGATTATTTAACGTGGTTAATATAGATTATCTAAGCTACCCTCAGATAACTACGTATTTTTTCACAGCCCATGGAGCATTTCCAACTTACTTGAATAAAATAGAAAAGTGTGATTCTGACAAGTGTATCTATTGTGTAAATGCAGATGTTCGTCAATGGTTAAAATTTTTGTTTCCTCTATAGCGGTAAGTGCCTTGAAGTGGGCTCGCTCTATCACGTTCTCCCGTGATCCTGATGTTGAAAACACAAGTAGTGTTTGAGCTCTTATACCTATTTACATAAACTACTGCATAACTTCATCTGATTCTATTCTATTGTGAAGATTTCCTGCCATCAATAATCGAATGTGGCAATTAACAAAGCAATAAGTGTAAATGCAACAAAGCAAGCCATGTGATTCTTTATCGGGATAGTAAAAAACCAAGATCCGCGTGCAATAGAATATATGAAATAAATGGTTATCGTTTTAAAAAAATAATCAGAACAGAAATTTCTCTTGCAATTTAAATGGAAGCGTACGAATTGGATGGGGACAATTTCTTATTATGTTTACAGAAATCACGAATAAAATTCGATTATTTAAAATCTTTGAAATATATACAACATTCAAACTAACGCAGTGTGCTCCATGTTTTTTTATTTGTTCAATCTACACAGTTAGACCAAAATCAGAATTGTTGAAAAGGTTGAAAGTATCAGTTTGGGATATAGTGGGTTTTTTGTAAGAAATTAAATATATTTATGAAAGGTAGATTTAGACATAGGAAATTATATGGTGAATTTTGTTTCCATAAATGCAATAAAAATAATATTGTTATTCAAAATTTCACACCAATTGACTTTGACAAACATTTTAAAAGTTAAAATACATTTTTAACACAATATGAAGAATGATAAACTTTAAGAAAAATTTTTAAAAAAATATTTCAACTTCACGTGTGTAAGATGCATATATTACATCCATAAGGAAACACACTCTTTAACGATTCCAAAGATTAAATCCACAAAACATAATTGCAAGAAGAAAAAAGAAGTAAAAAATTTTAATTAGTATTTTCTAAATACGGTTTTGAATAAATAGCTGCAAACAAAATACTTACATATAAAAAAATAACATATAAAACAGTTTCTGAAGTCAACAGAGCGGTAAAGTGCGCTTTCTTAAAACTGCTTGAAAATTACCAAAATAAATCCAATTTTATTCTTTCTTTTAATTTAATTTTCTTCCAGTATTTTTTTTTTCGACTGGAACGACAAAGAATGCGCAATAAAAATAAGCCAATTTAATTATATGATAAATCTCAGCTTTAACTTTTTTTCAATAATAAAACAAAATCTCTGTGTAGAACACATTTTTAAAATAATTAAGTTTCTTATTTTACGTTTAAAAAAGTTTTCGTTTTAGATTATGCACAAAATATAGCTAGATTTTAGTTTGAAAAGCATTTTTATATTTAACAGATTGACAGATATAAATATATATAAATGTTTCACATGTGATTTTTTTTAAAATATTAAACGTTTAAATTATTTGAATAAAATAGAATTGAATTTACTTGATTTTTTATAAATAAATTCATGGTTTGTTTCAAGAGTGTCGTAAAGTAAAATAAACACTAAAAGAGAAAGAAGTGTGTAAGTGTGATCACAAATCGCATACAGAGTTTTGTTTAATAATTCTTTCAAAACAAATTATCCTTTAATTAATAAATACAGATTGTTAATTTGTAGTTATTGAATTCTTATATAGATGGTAGCTTAAATAAGCTTAATTTTAAAAATAATTATTAAAGAAGTTATTTATTTTAACAAAATTAAAAAATGGTCAAGTCAAAACATTTAAATAAAATCAAAATTTAGATTTTTTTTATCCGAAATTTTAAAAAATAATACGGAAATATAAAATTTTAAATTCCAGAAAACGAAAAAAATTAAACGAAATTTAAATTGCTGATTCATTAATAAAGCATAATAATTTTTTTTTTTTGTTAATAGAAAGAAAATGGATTTCCATAAAATATTCTGAACGTCAGTGATTATTTATTACAGCATAATAAACTTTTAAATTTTCAATTTTGAAAAAAATACGAACTATATTTTAATTAAATCCATCCATGTATGAAAATTTCAAGTTCCAGCATCGGAATCGATCAAAGAACCTTGGTTGGGTTAGTGAAACCCGGCACATATTATTTTGCTTGAATCTCGGTAACTACCAGTGTGATGTGGCCGGTCTTCTCAGTAGCTGGGGGTATTGAGTTAGTCTAATCGTTGCTTGCAACACCTTAGTCGTGCGCAAGCCACTGTGAGAGTTACACATGCGCTAAGTTGAATAAGGTAACTAATACCCACAGTCAGTTTAACAATTTCGCTCTTTGTAGTGAAGACATAATTTTAAAATCACGTCTTCACAACATGGTGCGAAATTGTTACCTCAATACCTCCAGCTACTTAGAAGACCGACAACATCGCACGGGCAAAATAAAATGTACCGGATCTCACAGACGCAACCCGAATGACGCCGGGTTGAGTTGATCGTTAGTTATGAAGAGTATTGTTTAAATCTTTTTCTCCACATTTAATACCAACACACGCTATTCAAACTATTATTTACATTCAAAAAATTATTCTATTTATTAACTACACTGAATTAATCCCATTCTTCTGACTTTTTGTACATTCTATTAGCAAGGCACTTGACCAACCTTTATGCTTATTAAACCTCGAGGAATGTTTTTAGCTACGTCGCAGTCTAACCTGGCAACAGTGTCTGGAGCGAGTTTATTCGAGAATGAAAAGTTTCAGATATTACTGAAAGGTAACATAACTTGGAATAGAGTATATAATTAAAACAAAGAATAAATGTTATCATTTAATAACAATCTTTAGTTTTATTTAACCACAAGGGATGTTTTTAGATACGTAGTCGGCTAAGTATGCGACGGTGTCTCGAGCGAGTTTATTCGAGAACGAAAATTTTCAGATATTACTGAAAGGTAATATAACTCGGAATCGAGTATACAATTTAATTAAATAATAAATGTTATCATATTATAACAATCTTTAGTTAATTTAACCATGAGGTATGTTTTTAGCTATGTATCCGGCTAAGCATGCAATGTTGTTGCGAGTGAGTTTATTCGAGAACGGAAAGTTTCAGTTATTACTGAAAAGTATCTTAACTCGGAATGGAGCATACGATTAAATGAAAGAATAAATGTTATCATATAATAAAAAAACAGTGATCTGCACAGTTTGTTTCCAAAATATGTAGTAATTGAGACCTTAGTAGATTACATATCATTTTTTTATCATTCTTTACATTTTTAAAACTTATACTTTAATGTGAGTGAGTTCATAAGTGTGTAAAAATGCTTTTTGCTTAAGAAACTACTACACTCTATTTAGCAGAGTTCCCGAAAAACAGTAGAAACATTATTAAGAACTCCAAAAATAAAAAGAAAATTTAACGCAAAATAACATGAAATAAGAAATATTTACAATATATATTACTTATTAAATATTTTAATCAATTATCGTTTACATAAACTAATTTGAAATTTATTGTGTGACAATTATTTTACTATACATATTTATGCATTTAGACGTTTTCTGTTTCCTCATGCGCATATCTTAATGTGCTTCTATGAAAAAAATAAAAAAAACTTTTTCTTTAACGAACTTTACATCGATACATGGTAATTGATTATTGTTATCTACATTAATGCCCACATAATACATTTACATGCACCACATAAATTTCATATATCGATTCTGATGACGACATGGACATCATATTGTTTTAAAATGCATTTTGTATAAAATGAATAGCGAATAATTACAAAAATGAACTATTTATTTATGGTCAAATCAAAACAAAACTCCAAAGCATTGTACACGAAGACAACACTGTTAAAACTAATGGTGACGCATTGCACCTTTTAGGGGTGAAAGGCTTGTCTCACTGGTGACATCCTTAAAGGAGCCAGAATGGCACCTTTAATTAGAGTGAAAAGATGGCACCCTTAATCCAGAGTGTCCAATAATAAAAAAATAAAATATATACAAACCGACTTTTGGCCCTCGAAGGCTTCGAACTCACAACGTCTGATTACAAGCTCAGCGTTCTAACCGCTCGGCCATCGAGCTCACCTTCACTCACTCATAGCCATAGATTTTACTTGCCGTCACAGAAGACAGAAAGACACACGTCACAGCGCATGCGCATGGTCTACGTCACACGATGAGGTGCCACATTGCTGCCAATACGAAGTGCATGGCAACTTATTTAGCTCCAATCACCCAGTAAGAGACCTGTCGACACTGCAATCACATATCCAAGCCCCTATGGCACCCTAGGGTTCCAATGGACGAGAGGGCCTTTTCATCTCCGGGTCCCGAATGGCACCGGTTTGTCACCTTCTCTTTTAACAGTGAATTTTATTATGCATATTTATGCAAGTATTCTTCTTTGAATGGTGCAATAAAAATAACTTCAGAAGGTTCTCTTATTTACCTATATGATGTCAATATATTGCACACGATTATGTTTATCTGACATAGATTACTTTACAAACTGTTACACTGTGGTGACAAAAAGGTTTTGAATTATAATGGAAAATCGCATATTGTTTAGATATGCATTTTGCAGACATCGATACTGGATAGCAAAATCTTGTACAATTTATCTGTATTGTACCGATCGGTAGATAAAAATTGTCAGATAAAAAAAAGAAACTTACAAAAACTTTAAGAAATTGTATGTAGTAATGTAATTCTGCCAATTGCCCTTTCTAGTCCTTGAATTAAAACGCAGGAGGATCTTATTTGTTTAAATTATTGTTAGTGGTTATTCCTAAATCATATCTAACATAAAAGCGGTTTATAAACTGTTTTTGTGTTTTTCTATGTAACATTTAAATATCTGTGATTAAAGAAAATTTCAAAAATTTCAAAACATAAAAGAAACTTTATTATATGTATAACGCATTTTCCTATAAATTTGGTCAGAGAGTGAGACTAAAATTTAGCCTGATACAAAACAATTTTTTGTCATTCAGAGTTTTGTCTGGTTTTGGCAGGTATGGGGGATGTTTAATGCTTAATACCGGAAAAACCCAAGTTGCATATACTTATTCATGCAGCCTGCTTCCAGAATGTTAAAGAGATAAGCCTTTCCTGCCATATTCTGTTACTCCAGTTTGTTACAGCCTTTTTTCTCATTCAGTTTTTGGGTTTTGTTTCCTAGCTCTGACTCTCAGCTTTCTTTGGAGAGCTTAATTGTTTTACGCTACTGGATAATAGGATTATATATATATGTATGTATATATATATATATATATATATATATATATATATATATATATATATATAAGGTACCCTGGGGTAATAACGCCACGTTAAGGTTCTACCAATTTTCACGGCTTAGTTTTAGATTGTATTTTTCAAACAAATATAGGATCTGATACAGCAGCTCATTGACTATCTATATAAAATAAAATAATTTAACAGATATGTATTCATAAAATGTAATAGCGTTTTTTCTTGACCAATGCTATTTGGCGTTATTACCCACCTATATGGGTAATAACGCCATGCAAACAAAACTGTGAAATAGGATGGAATAATTGCATGTAGATAGCTCAATTCTAAAAATACAAACTCTACAAATTTAGAAATTGACAAATTGCATTCTAAGTTATTGAAAATGTTCAATTTTTTTGGAAGTGTAAGAAAAATAAAGGTGTGATGTGGGAGGGGGGGGGGGTGAGGCAAAAGAATATCAGACCGTGAGCTTCTTTTTGCTTAAAAAGGTCCATTTAAATAGAAATATAAGGAACATTGCACAGTTTTAACTGTGTTTATTTGAATCAGTATTTAGGATGTAGCTCGGCCACTGTAGGGAATCAACCGGGGTATTAAACCAAGGATTGGCGTTATTACCCCGGTATAGTTATTGCGCAGTACATTTTAAATTACAAATTATCTCGAGAAGATATCCAAAATCTTCAACAACATTTTAAAAGTACATGAAATGCGCTACAAATTTATGTAATTAACAAAGTATTTCCGGCTAAAAAGATAGTCCTCACATCACAAAACCTATCTCGCAAATTTTAGATCAAGCGTTAATTTTAGTTGTTTGTAAAAACAATAAGACCTAAAAATGAAACAAATTAACTTGAAGCTGTTTTTTGCGATTTATATGACTCAAAACCCTTCTGCGCAGAGCACATGGGTGTCTTTTACCTGATTATTTCATAATTATGCAAAATATAAGCACTTGGCGTTATTACCCCGCCTGGCGTTATTACCCCAGGGTACCTTATATATATAAAGAGACAGGGAGAGAATATACATATACTGAGTTTACAAATTATTGATAATGTTTACTCGATAGTTACATAAAAAAAAAATGTTTATTAAAAAAAAATAACTATTTCTTTACATATAATCACTTCATAAATATTTTATTGATTAAATATTCATTATTGTTGATTCTTTACCCAATAAAAAGACATTTGTCATAAATACAAATGAACAGAGGATTTTTTATATTATATATGCTTTTATCTTTTCTAAGAATGATTAAGACGATATCTTAACCTTTTTTATGACTTTATCACTACCCAAAATATTATTTAAAATAAATCTCATTTATCTATTAATAAACATTTTATTACTTTAACTTTAGATATATATTTTAAAGAAAGAACTTATATTTATTGTTTTCAAGTTATTCCAGTTTATTTGAAATATATATTTGTTTTTTATTTCAACCAGCTGCTTCTTGAAACTTGTTCTAAATAAAATGAATCAAGAACTAAAGTAAAAGACAGAAAAACTTTTCAATGTAAAGTCTTTATTTTGAAACAAGCTTTTGGAAAACTTTCTTATAATAACTTAAAGTTTCTGGATGACAGAACAATCGCAAAATGTGTTTAAAATATAAAAAACAAGAATTTGTTTTGTAAAATTTTTATGTCAGGTTCAAATAAATTATTAAATTTAAAATTGTTTATTGACATTAAAATTAATATGTGATAATGTAATTTTAATACATAAAAATTCGTAACTTATTATTTCAGTAAATGGATTCTAACAAAATACATTTAGTTTCAAATATTCTAGGTGTGCAAGTTTAAATTTTACAAACCAAACATGAGACATAAGCAAAATACAAAATAACTATAAACTGTAATAAATAAATATTATTAATGTTAGAATATTAGCTTAATCTGGTATAAACATGCTGCAATTAAAGATGCTCCGGGACAAATTTGGTATGAAACTACTGGAGTTCAGCATAGCGGTTTTCCAAAAAATAGGACTGAAAAAAGCCCAAAATCAGGATTCCGATTGCCCTTAGCAATATAAATGACTACAAGTTACACTTCCTTTGGTCTGGAATCAAAAGAGGCTTGAATTCTTGCAATTTTTAGTTTGACTAAAATAAATTAAAATTTGCAGTATCGTCATTCACGTTTATATAGCAGTAGATTTCAATTTATTTTAATTCGAATTTAATAACATCCATAGTAAATTTTTTAAGGAAAATCTTCGGTTTCAGAATAAAAATATTCGCGGAACACGAAGAAATCTAACAATGGCAAAACTGCTTAGGAAGTATGTAAACTGTAAATACAACAGAATTACTATTTTTGTCAAAATGGGTGAAAATGCATGTCTTTTGATAATGCCCAAAAAACTTCGTGAAATGCAGTAAGAAACTAATAACAAAAAAAAAATTCGAGAAAAAATCTAACATAGCTTTACCAAGTCCAAAGACATTATATATATAAGAGAATAAAATTCAATACATTGTACTAAGAGCAATTGTTATGTATTGTACTAATAATTGGGTTCATTTTAAAAAAGTTCACACAAAATGCGAAAAATGTGCATACAATTAATTGAAAATAATCTTTAAAAAAACTTTTCAAGACATATAGCGGGAATATAATATAATATAATATATATATATATATATATATATATATATATATATAAATCTTGTATAATTCTTTACTCAGTTTTTTTCAGAAAACAGACTTTATGAAGTAACTACAAACATAAAGACAATACATAATTTTATGTTTTAATTTTTCAAAAGTTTCTTGTTCAATCCCTCAACGAATTGAAATTAAAAATTAGAAAAAAGGTAATAGTAAAAAAAACTTCTTCTGCATATAAAATTATTTTTTATCACATTTATTTACACGAATTTACGAGCGATCAAGAACTCTCAAATTATCTGCGTAAATTTTATCTAACAGTTGGAAGATATCTAAGAAAAATATTTAAAGTATCTATCTATATTCAGCCCCCCCCCTTTTTTTAAAATATATAACTTTTTTTATCAAACACATGTGTTTTTAGTTTAGACAAAGAAGAATACTCTGAATTCATGTAAATCATTAATGGAATTTTAATTCATTTTTAAATTTAGCCAATATTTAGTCGAATTTTATTTTTAAAAAATGCATTTATGTCAAAAGTTCTATAACGATATATATTCAATATCTGCCACTCTTTGTATAACAATATTAAACCAAACTGCTTATAAGTGTTATGAAGCAAAATATTTACAATGCTTCTTAAATTTACGATCATATACAAAATTTTGTAGACAAAACACGATTTTTTTATATGAAAAAAAATTATTTTCCAATATAAATCTCTTAAATTATTACATTAATTAACATATCATATATTAAAACATGTAAACTTTATTTTGCTTCATAAAGTACAAATGGATGAGTACAAACGAATCAAAATTTTATTTCAATGTTGTAAAAACTTTTTAAAGAATTAATGTTATTTTGTAAATTTACGCAATACAAAATGCATTTTTCCAGAAAACGCAAATTAAGATAATCGCACAACACGAAAAATTATGCATAAAATTTACAATTTTATAATCTACAATAAAAATAGTTTGATTAAATATAATATAAATTGTGTACACATATATTATATATTTTATAGTGTTACGAATTTTGTAAATAGTTAGTGTTTGTACTGTAAAATAATGTAAATAATCTTATTAAGCTCCATTTCTTTACTAATATTAGTTTTAGTTACATTGCCTCTGTTATCAAGCAAACTTGTCTATTATTTTCAGTGAATGTCTATGGCAGCTTTGCGAAATATTAGAGATATCGCCAAGTTGGCGTCACTTTTAGCGACTAATTTTGGTCGTCAAATTTGGCAATATATCGCCAAGTTGGCGAAAATCTTGGCGATTGTTGGCGATGGTAGCCCTTTCCTCTCCATGGTAACCCCCCCCCCCTTAGGTCTACTGATACATTGAATGTTGTTCCGTGGTTTTCCGGATTTTTCTACAAGGTTGTAGAAATTTCCACCGCATGCGGCGAGACTATATATAGGAGAGCCGATGTGAGCTGTTATGGTTATTATTTACCAGTCAGGCATTGAGTGAGCTACTAGAGATTGTCTAAGCAAGTTTGCTTGATGTATTGAGTTTTATCTACGTTGTTTTGAATGTGATATAGTGTTGAGACATTGTATAAAGAGTCTCTGCGACATATATTTGTACTTGTTCGATAGATTTGAAGAGTTATTTTGGAATATCTAGTAATATTTGTGAGTTTCGAAGACTCTGTTTTTCTGAAGATCTGTAAATAAATTATTTTCTACTTTTCTAAGAGAAAAGAGTTTGAAGTTGTCTAACCATAAGATCGAAAGAACCCTATATACGCTGTAACAATATTTAAGTAATGAGATCTCTTCTTTTCCTTTCTATGGCTCTTTAAACAGTTACTTCATGTTGCAGAAAGTTGATTTTCAGTTAATATTTTAGGATATATATTTGCTTCTAAGAATCGTTGGGCAAAAAGTAAGGAATTTGTGCAATCTTAAGTGTTTTACCTTTAATTTAAAATAAGATAAATATATTCAAAATGTTGCACATTTTTTAACAAATGAAGCTGAATTGTAATGTAATCATAGCGCATGAAAACTGTATCAGAAAATGTAAAACAATACTCACAAACTTATGGGAAAATATTCTCTTAAAAAGACATTTGTGGAATCATAAATATTTTATTTTAAATTTAAAATAATATAAATAATTTTGAAATGTTTTACAAACACAGGAATTTGAGGGTAAGCACATACCTTAATAAATTAAACTGAATTTTAAAGTAATCTTAGCACGTGTAAGCAGTATCAGAAAATATAAAACAATGCACACACACACACAAACTTATGAAAAATTATATTCTTATACCTAAATAACAATAATAACAACATAAAAAAATAAAATCGGGGCTTTTCTAAATAAAATGATAATTTACTAACATGAAAACCCATTAACTTAAAATAAAATAAGAAGCAGTTAAATGTAGGGGGAACTGGGGTACATTGATACATGGGGCACATTGATACACCCCCTCTACCGCTCACAGGGTCATTACAGGAAGTTTCACAACAGCTCCAAAAGGTGATGCTAGTGTATTCAACTACATACAGAAAATCTTGGAATGATTCAGCAGTTTGATGAAATGGGACGGGTGATTTATTGTTTTTGTTGTTCAAAAGTAAATTTGAGTTGTACAATTGAAATGCTATTATACAACTGTTCCAGTATTTTCAACCAAAATGAATACTCTCCCTGGTAAGTACTGCTACTCTTTATCAGTTCCTCATTATTTATTGTTAGATATATTGTGAAGTGTTGGATTTGAGACTCATTTTATTCAAAATCGCTGTATGGGGCACATTGATACAGTTTATGACGGGGCACATTGATACAGCCTAAATCCTTTAATAGTTCATATTTTCATTATCTTTTATTATTTTTTTTACCATACACTCCTTAATCCAACCTTTTTTTCACGAAAAATTTCTAATATTAGTTTTTATTGAAGTGAAATAGCTCTAATTTCTTTATATTAGAGCATTTTATAGTATTTTTGAAAACAGAAGACGTAGGAACTTACCCAGCATCTAGTGCTAGTAGAACTAATAAAAGAAAAGGACGGCATTCTGGCAAATCTCGAATTTATATCGATTCTCCAGAGAAAAAAGTATTTTAGACATGAGAAATGTTAAGTAAGAAAAACAAACTGCAGAACAGAAAATGATACTTATATTATAAACAGAATTTTTAATATAATTATCCTTTATTTTCTGTTTATGAACCTATTTATAAACAGAAAAACTGGTAATTTTTTCATCTTTCATTAGAAAGAAGATAATGCTGGGGTTGAAGTGCTAGATATGACAAAGTTACCAGAGCCAACAATCAGACAAGAAACAGACAGAACATCAAGTCATAATATATTTAATTTTGATTGCTTTAATATTGCTTAAAAATAAATTGTGGGTGATTTGAATTTTTATAAATAAATATAAAATGGTTTTCTAACTCATTTTTTATGAAAAATATGCATTGGTATTATTTTGTCGTCATTTTTCTTAAACGTATCAATCTGCCCCGGGGATGGGGCACATTGATACAAATGACTTTTTTTGATTTTTTTAAAATTACATGCAAAAATACTACATAAAACAATGATTGTACATTTTTATAACATACTACACAAGTTTTGCTGTCACCTCATGGAAAAAAAACTTGAATTTTCTACTTTCTTGACACCAAAAAAAATCTTAGAAAAAAACTGTATCAATGTACCCCAGTTCCCCCTATATATTTAAACTGTACTTTAGATAAGAACTTATTAAGCGGCTGTATTCAAATTTTAATATTTTTTAATGACCTCGGGGATTTTGTACTTCAAATTTTACTTTGCATTAAGAGGTATTCATATATAATTAAACATTTTCTTTCTTAATGCTTCGGGAGATTTAATGATGCTCATAACTTGCAATTCAGTTGCAGAAAAACACTTCATTTAAAATATACATTTCCTTTATTTATTTAATTTTTTTTTTTTAAATAAAAAGGTTTGTAATCTCTTCATTTTTTTTTGTGAATTTCTTCAGAAACATACATAATTTCTTTTATTTTAAGATATATTAAACTGAAATATCCAAATGTTCTTTTTGTGATAAATTAAAAAATATATATCTGAGGCTTCCGGTAATACCAGGTAGGCCACATTTTTGAAAAATGAGATAATTTTGTAAAAATGCAGCTTTAAAAAAGTACTTTCATCTGCCACAGTGCCGAAAAATTAAAATCGAATACTTCCCGTCAAAGGGCGACTATAAATTTTAATTGAAAAATTGAAAAAAAAATTAATTGGTTCTCAATTAATAAAAACGATTTTTATGTAACTATTTTGGAAAAAAAGGTTATTATAACCTAATTGAATGTATTGAAAATTATTAAGTTCTAATCTATTTTATAAAAGTAATAATAAAAAGTCATTTGGAAACTTTAAACGTTAATTACTCAAAATATTAAAAATGTGTCTTACCTGGTTTTTACCTGAAGCCACAGATACATTAATATATATTTTTACTTCGTACCATACCATATTTCGTTTAAGGTTATTAATATATATGAATTCGATAAAAAAGCAGTAGAAAATAAAAAAATATAATTCGAAATAAAAAGATTTAAGAAAGGATATTTTTAAAAATCTTATATTTAAATAAGAAATTGATATATTTTTTATACACTTTTTTATACATTTTTTACACATTTTAATATCAGCATGTGTTTCATCAAGGCAGAAGAAAACTCTCAAAAATATACATTAAGAAAACGTGTTTTTATTAAAATGATTTAGATTGGTGTGATTATAACAGAACATCATATACAAAAATCGTTGCTGTATGGAAAATTTTTATGAATATGAAATATAAATAGTATTTTAAAATATGAAATATGCCTAAAATATTTTACACACACACAAACAAATTTATGAAAAAATATATTCTTATACCTAAATAACAATAATAACAACATAAAAAAATAAAATCGGGGCTTTTATTAAAGTCTCTAAATAACATGATTATTTACTAACATGAAAACACATTAACTTAAATTAAAATGAGAAGCAGTTAAATGTATATATTTAAACTGTACTTTAGATAAGATCTTATTAAGCGGCTGTATTCAAATTTTAATATTTTTTAATGACCTCGGGCATTTTGTACTTCAAATTTTACTTTGCATTAAGAGGTATTCATATATAATTAAACATTTTCTTACTTAATGCTTCGGGAGATTTAATGATACTCATAACTTGCAATTCAGTTGCAGAAAAACACTTCATTTAAAATATAGATTTTCTTTCTTTATTTAATAATTTTTTAAATAAAAAGGTTTGTTATCTCTTCATTTTTTTAATTCGTGAATTTCTTCAGATACATACATAATTTCTTTTATTTTAAGATAGATTAAACTGAAATATCCAAATGTTCTTTATGTGATAAATTAAAAAATATATATATCTGCGGCTTCCGGCAATAACCAGGTAAGCCACATTTTTGAAAAATGAGATAATTTAGTAAAATGTAGCATTAGAAAAGTACTTTCATCTGCCACAGTGCCGAAAAATTAAAATCAAGTAGTTCCCGTCAAAGGGCAACTATAAATTTTAATTGAAAATTTGAAAAAAAAATAATTGGTTCTCCATTAATAAAAAACATTTTTATATAACTATTTGGAAAAAAGAGATTCTTCTATCCTAATTGAATGTTTTGAAAATTATTAAGTTCTAATCTATTTTATAAAAGTAATAATAAAAAAGTCATTTGGAAACTTTAAACGTTAATTACTCAAAATAATAAAAATGTGCCTTACCTGGTTTTTACCTGAAGCCACAGATATATTAATATACAATTTTACTTCGTACCATACCATATTTCGTTTAAGGTTATTAATATATATGAATTCGATAAAACAAGCAGTAGAAAATAAAAAAATATATAACTCGAAATAAAAAGATTTAAGAAAGGATATTTTAAAAAATCTTATATTTAAATAAGTAATTGATATATTTTATACGCTTTTTTATACATTTTTTACACATTTTAATATCAGCATGTATTTAATCAAGGCAGAAGAAAACTCTCAAAAATATACATTAAGAAAACTTTTTTTATTAAAATGATTTAGATTGGTGTGACTATAACAGAACATCATATACAAAAATCGTTGCAGTATGGAAAATTTTTATTAATATGAATTATAAATAATGTTTTAAAATATGAAATATGCCATAAAATGTTTTTTTTTTTTTTGTTAACTTCTGTATCTATTCTTTTTTAAAACGAAGTATGTGCGAAAAATTGTTTAAGCTATAGACAAAAATACAATATGTAATATGAAAAACTGGATTTATAAAATACATATACAGGGTATCCACTCTCAACGGTGACTAGTGACTAATTTCTAAAACGTCAGTCATAGACTTATAGTTCCAATTGCAAAAAATGTTTTTAAAAAGGTAAGGAAGGTAAAAAAAAAATGTAAAAAAATTATTAAAAAATTACGAAAGTTAAATTTTTATACGGTCCCAAATTCCTAATATTTGGTAAATTTTCACCACTACTGTAACAAGTAAGACAGAAAAAGTTCCATTCCTCTGCGTTAAAAACTGACCGAGTAATAGAAGTTTAAAGTTGAAGCATCTTTTTTGCTGCAAAATAGGTGTCAGCCACAAATTTACCGGAAATTAAAATAAACGTCAGATATAAAATTTAACATTAAACATTCAGAGTAAAATAACTTTTGCAATATTATTTTTAAATTTATGTTGATGTTTACATATTAAAACAAAATATACAACTTGTACTAAAAATATAAGTAATAAAATAACAGATATTTTGTTAAATTATGAAAAGCAACAGTCACAATTTATTACAAAATGATAAATATTTAAAATTCTATTGGATTACTTAACCTTATAGAATTTGGATTCTGTAAAATAAATAAATGGTACGCACCTAGATTTATATTAATATTACACGGTCTTTGGATATCAATAAGTATGCGAATTGGATCTCGATTGGACATTTGGAAGTGAGTTAAAATTTTAATAGAAATTTTGAACTTGGAAAAAATGTATTCAATGTACATTCTAAGTAAAATAAAACTTATCAAAATAACACACCTTTTAAAACAAAATCATGGAAAGAAAATGATTCATTTCCTTATAAAATAAAGCATGTGTAAAATACAATTGAGGATGTCAATTTCAAAACTCGTCTTGTCGCTTTTACTCTATCAGTCTGTACCAATCTGCACTAATATAACTCTACTATCTTCAAATTCATAATGAAAAATTATGGACGCATTTAAAGATTTTTGCCATTTCCCAAAATTGGATTTTCTCGATAAAGAGAATTTTAAAATTTATGTGTTTAATTATTTAAAAATTAATTATTTAATTATTAAAAATTAACACTATTGTAAAATTTATACGGTGGCAGCTCCTTCCTTTAAATCGCTTTCAAACATTTCTTTACTTCATTTAAAACACTTTTGTAATTGGAGCTGTATGTCTGTGACAAATGGTTAGGAATAAGCACTTAATGTATGACCCCTTAAAGCTCAGTCCAACTCATCCGTTTTCAGTTACAGAAAAGTGGTTTAAGTCATGACATTTAAAGTTTTATAACTCGGTCAATTTTAATGTTAGATGAATGAAACCTGTTTTACATTGCTTGTTAGTGTGATGGAGTTCGTGAAATAATATCTACGAAAGGCATTGTTTTGACACATTGTATTTGAGTACATTACATTTTTATTTTATTTTATATAGTGAAAAAAATTACAATAATGTAACTTTTCATATTAATTTAACCTTTAAATTGAAAGATAACGGTACGAAAGAGACCGCATTTTACCAGACCGTTAAAATGTTTAAAGAGCGACATAAGCTATGTTAGCCAAATGATATTACTGAGAAAATTTTTTAAATTGGTATCATAATTTAAGCAATATCAGCAACTATACGAATGTTTTTGTTGAAAAAATTTAATGATGCTCAACAATTAAAATTATTTAATTAGCATATTTGAAAGACAATTACGAACATTAGATTTATTTTTTTTATATATCATATCTATTCTAATATACATAAATTTGTTTATATTGGAGAAAATCACAAACTATCACAAAATAAATGACGATTGTCATTTGAATGTCTTAGTACCAATGCATCCCATATGAGCTATCTTCAATTTAAAATTGACAGAAAGTGGATTTTTTCCTACTTGAAGACGAATTGAAAACAAAATGAATCAATTTTTTAAAACTGCTATGGGAAAGTAGTCTATTTATATGCTAAATAATTTGTATAAAAATGGTCACACATACACACATTAATATTCCGTTGTATATACCCATAATTATTTTCATAAAATACATACCTATGACTGTAATATAAAATGGCTGATAAATGTAAAATTCGAACCAAAATAATAATCTCAATTCGAATCATGTTTAAAGTTTGGACCATGGGTCGGAATGGATGCGAGTAAAGTTGAGAAACTCGACCCCATACAGGACACTAATGCCAGAATTTTCACTAAAAACGTAACTCTAAATTAATCATTAGCATGGTGTTTCTGGATATTGACAAAATGTGTTGACAGCATATTTTGTAAAAAGTAAACAGACTATTTCACCATCTGTGATAAAGCATATTTTTAATCAAATCTCAAAAGTTCTTCTATGTAATGATTTATAAAATCATATAATGTTATCTGTTTTTATAAAAATAATGGAATGAAAAATAATATATACATGAACTTTAAATATATTATAGAAGATTTTAAAATGAAAACAGGTAATATAATTAAATCAATATAATATAGTTTGTATTTTTATGCTATAACGCATTTGAATTATTTTAAAGTAAATATCAGTACAATTCAATTGCTGTTTCTTTCAAGAGCAATAATCTCTCCAATAGCATCTTATCTTAAATCTCAAATCTTAAACCCCATTATCTAATTCAAGATTACTATTATATTTCAAATACTATACGAAATCAAATCACAGATTGATAAAAAGAAGTATATGTCTAATTAAATTTAGTAATATAAAACAATAATCATTCTACTTTAAAATATTTTACATAACTTTAAATGTTATTTTTTTTTAATTATAATGGATTTAATTTTTTCTAAAGACAAAGTTTATGAGATAAGCAAATATAAAAAGGAAATGAAATTACTCTTAAAAATCAGTGATAATACTATTATTCCTGAGATAATTAGATTTTTAAATGAATTCAGTTGAAATTTATTTTTTGATATTTTCTATAGATTCTGACAATAAATAACAAATGGCGTGACTAGAAATAGTTCTTTATTTCATTATCATGTAATATACAGGGTGTTTCAACACAGAAGTTAAAAGGTTGCAGGAGAGATAATGCACACCTAGAAGATGGGTAAACACATAGAAATGCATGGTTAGAAAAGTTTTCCGAGCGTGAAAATAACGATACAAAACATAAAATAGGAAAAACGCCAAAAAGGGTGAAAAAACATGTTTAGAAGTTTTAGTACCACAAAAACACAAAGACAGTACTAAATCAATGCTGAGGAATTTGTTGCACGCATCATAGTAACTGCTGTGGAAGTCCGACACACAATCGGTATATTCGAGGAAATCCGAGTCAAGAGGCCTGTAACACGACCCATGGACGTAATTTATAACTCTTTCTACGCTGTAAAAATCACAGATGCTTCTTAACCTATGCAAATTTACTATAATTTCGAACGAAATTATTCGACTCCTATTTTCCGTAAAAAGTTTATTTATACAGAGAAACCACACAAAAAAAATATTTTCAATATTTAAACAAGAATTTATATATATATGTTTTTATTAGCTATTAGTAATTTTCTTAAACGTTTTCGATTATCTCTTACAAAGCATGAAATAGCTCTCTTTATCTGGTGCTATCAGAGCTCAACTAGACTTTTTCAGCTGCTAAATTGAAATTTTGCATGCATTGAATAATTCAATTGTTCGAAAGTTTATTATTAATTTCTTACTCAACTCAAAATTAATTACTCATATCTGGTTTTAAACAGTTTATTCTCATGAGAACACTCATCTCAAATTCTTTCGAACATAGATAATTTAACAAAACAAAACTCCAATAAAAAACCGTAACATTTTTTTCACATATACTCATAAAAAACATTCTAATCAAAACTCAAAAACAAAAAGAATATTGTTTCACACAGCTTAGGTAAAAACTGAAGAAATAAACAGATAATGTATTTATCACAAATTATCGTTTGCACAGAAAACTTTTTACATTTTGAAATAATTAGGTATATCTTGGTTGCTAGGTGACACAGCCAGTAGAAAATTAAATAGCATTTTATCAAACATACCGCCCCTCTTGAAACCTCTGAGGGGGGTTTCAAACTAAAACGCTGCAATTACAACCATTGCAAAAAATATAAATAACAATACAATTAAATACAATATAAATGAGTCACAGTTAAGTTAAATTTAAATAAATATCTAAACAATTTTACATAATACATAATAAATAAGCAATTTTACAACAATGAACACTTTTTTATAAAAACTGAATTATTTTTCAAGAGGTAATACAGCAATTTTGGATACTGCTCTTTTATATATTCCATTTGGGGTTTTTATATTTACAACTCTTACTCTATTATCATTAACAAAGAATATAACTCTACAATTCTCCCTAATAACCATTTAGACACTGGAAGATCATTTTCCTTTATTATAACCATATCTCCTATTTTGAGGCTGTTTTTTGATATCATCCACTTATGCCTTTGCTGCAATGTACTTAAATAACTATTTTTCCACTTTTTCCAGATGGTCTGAACCATTTTAGTGGTCTTTTGCCATAAGTTAAGTCTATTATCTTCAATATTACTCAGGTCAGATTCAGCAATGGCATTAAGTGGGTGACCAATAAGAAAATGTCCCGGGGTCAAAACCTCCAAGTCATCAATATCTGTACTCAAGGGAGTAAGCGGGCGCGAATTTAAGATACCTTCAATTTGGACAATTATAGTTAACATTTCTTCATAAATTAATTTAGAGTTGCCCACAACACGTTTAAAGTGATACTTGAAGGACTTGACTCCCGATTCCCATAAACCTCCAAAATTTGGAGTTCTAGGGGGAATAAATTCCCAAGCAATACCTTCAGATAACAAGTAATTAGTAAGGTTCTGGTCTGGTTTGTTTACCAATTCATGCAACCTTTTAAGCTCTACATTAGTCTTCACAAAATTGCCTGCATTATCACAGAAAATTTTTCGAGGTTTGCCTCGTCTGGCAAAAAACCTCTTTAATGTGGCAATAAAAGCCTCAGACGTTAAATCAGTAACTAATTCCAAATGCACTGCTTTTGTTACCATACAAATAAAAATACAAACATAAACTTTATGAAAAATACCTTTACGTTGACCTTTATATCTAATCAAAAATGGACCACAGAAATCAGTTCCTGTGCAATTAAAAACAAAGTCAACATTTATTCTTTCTTTCGGGAGCTCGCCCATAATTTGCTCTAACAATTTAGGTTTGGCCCTAAAGCATGTAATACATTTATGTACAATTTTTCTGCAAATAGCCCCATCGTTTAAAGGCCAAAATTTTCTTCGAACACAATAAAGTAAATTTTCAAAAAAAAAATCAAAAAGTCCTATATGTAGATATTTTTTCTGATAAAACTCAATAATTAATTCTGTTAATTTGTGTTTAGAAGGCAGTACAATTGGGTGTTTTGGGCATAATTTACCATGCTATTTTGGAGACGACCTCCAACTCTAATTAAATTATTTTTATTCAAGAAAGGATTTAATGAAAGCAATCTACTATTTTTTGGTAACTCCTTACCCTAAGATAATAGGGTGGGCCGAAAAAAACTTTTTTTCGATTTTCGATGATGGCGGGTGCGGAAAAGTGGCCACTGGTGGCACTCACTTCATACAAAAAATTTGAGATCTTTTAAATATTTCCTTACCCTGCCGCAAACGGCTTGAAGTTTTGCAAAAATGTTCATTTTTGAACTTTTTTCGAAAAAAATCAAAAAATGTTAAATTAAATTCATTTTGGTTGTATTTACTTGAAAAGGCATATTTAATGTGTTAAATGTTTAAATAATATCTGATCATGCATTATTTAATATCTATGTGTATTATAATGTAGCCTATTTTTATAGCTTTTTCTCCTATAATAGGCAAAAGTTGTATTTGTTTGAATCGATTGTTAGTATCTCTCTTATTTATGTCCCTTGGTCTTTATATTTTTTCTATATATCAATGGTCTTAGATTTGAGATTGAAAAGCTATATTTAATGAGTAAAATGTTTAAAAAACCGTTAACTATGCATTATTTTAATGCTATGTTCTTTAAAAATGTAAAGCTTTTAGTTTTTTTTTTTTTTGTATTCGGTACCAAAGCGAAACAACACAGTATTCACCACGAGGAGGTAGCTGCACGCCGAGTATTTCCCGCCCTTCTACCCACCGAATGTTATATTCAAAATGCACTGAATCGCATTTACACTACAAAGTATTTTTTAGAAATGAACTTTGGTATCTTTTTCCGTGCTGGCAGTTTTGCTCTACTGAAGGTATGTCTTCCTTTACTCCCGCATACCTTTGATGCAGCTTCTATCACAATTTTAACGACTCTTTCTACATCCTATAAGTGATTTGGAAAGCAGACTATTGATTCATCCAACATGGATCCTGAAATTACGTATTCTCTACTTTTTTCTAGTGAAAAGGTTTTTGTTATAAGAGGTTCGCTGATTTCGGCGGCGACCCACTCTGTATACTCAGTGTTCCGTTGCTTTAAAGTTTAGCTTTGGAACTTGAAACTCTCGCACTATGTTGGTTTTTATCTTATTTAAAGTGCGGCATACTTTTTTCTTTCCATGCTATTCTTCTAATATATTGTCTATCATCGGTTGCCGTTACTATCAGTAAATTTTCGAAATGACCATAGTATGTATTTGTTTGGATGACTGAATGCACTGTCTCCTTTAGGTCATCTGGTAAAAACGTTGAAAGTTTAACTATCTGCCACATATGTCTAGATTCGTCCGCATAACCTAACCTTTTCCTTGCAAAAAAACACACGGGCGCATAAACTCGTTTCACGTATCTGAGGAGATGTTTTAACGCTTTATCAGGATTTAAACTACTAATGCATGAGTATAAAATTCTTCAAGCAGTTGTATTCCATCTCCATTTCACAATTATTCCTGGTTATCTGTTTTCCATTTCTCGAGAACATACTCCGGTTGAAACTGCTGCATAAATATAAAATAAGTACTTTTGATCGGTACTTAGATCTTCAGTATTTTCCATTTCTGATATTGATAAACATGAAACAGCAATAGGCTCGAACAAAGTGACACGTACATTTTTCACAAACCATTAGTCTAGCACAGATTGGTTTGGCAAAGGTCTTAGGTCCCGTCGTTTCACCATCAAGTTTAGAGAGTAGATGTCGAGGTGGGATATCGTTCGTATAAAGAATACATATCAAATGTTGCAGCTCTCTTCCTAGTTTTATTTTTTTTTTCAAGACAGGCAATGACACATTTGCGTTTACCTGTATTAACAGTAGTGCCATCACACCCAAGTGCTGTCAGTTCAGAAAAGTCTAACTTGTGGTGACTTCGAAGATTATATAATGATTTTTCTATTTCTTTTCCGTGACCGGAATGAGGTATCAAGTGAGCCAAGTGTTCCTAACCAGGTTCAAACAACACGGTGATGTGTTCCTCGCTTTTCTCTCAACGGACGGTGCCGCTTGTTCTTTTTTTCCTCTGAATATGCTTTTAAACTTTCTACCATCAAAAAATATGCTTTTAATTGTCCCTCTTTCAATAACTTCTTCTGTCTGTATCGTCTTTTCAAGTTTCTATTTCTCTTTTCTGACTTTGTTTTTATCGATGACCAGATTCGTATCCTCTGCTTTCACAACTTCTACATGATGAAGCAACCAGTAGTAGTGGCGCAGGATTATCAGCATAAGTTGGCAATTGCTATACTTTCAATATGCATGATGCCTCCAAAAGGCTACTTTTTACGCTATCGCGTCTCTTTACACTACCATAATCCTTCATATTAGCCATTTCTAAGCTCGTCGTAATAATACGCACAAAACACTATAATGGAACATTAAATGATCCAAAAAGCAATGTATCTCACTAGAAAAAGGTTTCACGTTAACACTATACAAATGTTGCAGGTAACTAAGCAAGGAGAAATGATAAGAATCCTTTATCGCATTTTGGCTCTCATCTATTTCGTCCTTCACTCCCTCAGTATTACGACGAGTTATTGCGCTCGCTTAGAGTCCTGCTTTACCCCCTTCTCACCTTCCAGATTTATTTTTGAAATATACTGCTGTCTACATGATGCCCAAATATATGAAAAAAATATAAAGAAGACCAAGGGACATAAATAAGAGAGAAATTAACGATCAATTCAAACAGATACAACTTTTGCCTAATATACGCGAAAAAGCTATAAAAATAGCCTACGTTATAATGCACATAGATATTAAATAATGCATGATCAGATCTTATTTAAACATTAGGTACATTAAATATGCCTTTTCAAGTAAATACAACCAAAATAATTTAACATTTTTTAATTTTTTTCGAAAAAGTTAAAAAATGAGCATTTTTGCAAATCTTCAAGCAGTTTGCGGCAGGGTAAGGAAATGTCCAATAAACCTCAAATTTTTTGTATGAACTGAGTGACATCAATGGCCACTTTTCAATGGCCACTTTTCCGCACCCGCCATAATCGAAAATCGAAAAAAAGTTTTTTTCGGCCCACCTTATAAGATAACAATGTGAATTCAGAACTAAACTCTTTTTCTTGAACAGATTTTATGATAAACTGCTCAGCTTTCTTCAATTCAGCAGATGTTAACTTACCTGAATACCTTTCTTTTGGCTTCTTGACATTCTGAATGAACCTGAAAACATAGCTAAGAATTCTTATTAATTTAGCATAATTATTACTCAATTGCAAAAAGTAGTCAATAAAAGATGAACAGTCTGATATTAAAAGTGTAGTCTCTGAAAAAGTCTTTGAAGCTGTATGTTTAAATTCACTTATGTATAGATCCTTATCATTTTGTTCAAGTTCAACAATATTTGGAGAATGTTCAGTTTGTTGTGTTAGGAATAGTGGACCCTCCCACCATAAGCTACTCTGGAGAAGTTTGTCTGGATCTACACCTCGTGACACAAGATCAGCAGGATTATCAGAAGAAGCCACATGTCCCTAATGACTGATATCAGAAAGATTCTGAATCGTAGCCACACGTGATGACACAAAGTTTTTTAAGTCACGCGGCTGTTTTCGAATCCAACATAATACAATAGTACTATCTGAATAATAGTAGACAGCTTCTTTAGAAACTTTTAAGGTTTTGGCAGCCTTATTCATCAATTTGGCTAATAAAACTGCACCACAGAGCTCCAAGCGAGGAATAGCGATTGTTTTGATTGGTTCAACTCGACTTTTACTGCAAAGCAACTGAGAAATTTGCTCTCCTGAAGAATTTGAAGACACAGCATACAATGCCACACCGTAGGCTTTCTCCGAAGCATCTGAAAAGCCACAAATTTTAATTTGCACTGGATTATTTGTAAAAATGTATCTAACAGCACTTATATTGTTTACTAGCGAGCTACGCCCGCTAGCTGGGCCACTTTTTCCAAACGAACCTCGGTATAAAGCAGTATATAATAAGCAAAAAAATTCATTAAATAAACAAGTCTTGGTGTTCGAATCCTCAAGCACAAAAAAAAGTAAATTAAAGAGCCATGGTCCCGTTAAAAATATGTGATTTCGCACTGTGGGCCACGTGCACTTGAAAAAAAAAGATTGTGGATCGGAACTATGGTCGCTTCGCGCCCATAGTCCCGTTAAAAATATTTGGTTTTGCACGGAGGGCACTACGCGCCCTTAAGACATTTTTCCGTATTTTTTAGTTCATCAGAAGCAGATTTTTACGCAGATCCTGAATATGTAATCAGTTTTTTTCTACTTTAAAAACTGTCTGCATGATGGTTTAAGAAAAAACGCGCCAGAAAACGCAATTAGCGCCGGTAGAAAAAGCGGTTTTCGGCTGTTTCTTCTTTTAGCCAAAGGGGAAAAGTTAGGTTCTTCACCGCAAGGTAGCGCAGTGTTCTGCCTCGGAGCTCCGTTTGAGCGCCGTTTCGGATTTGAGACACTTTTCGTTCCGATTCCCAAGGGGTTTTTAATTCATAACTTTTTTAATTTTAGTCCCACGGTCTCGAAAATGCTCGAAATGACTTCCCCGGAATATTTCCAATCGAAAGACACCTCTCGCGACTTCCAACTCGCCCGCGTTGCGAACTGTAATCGGCTTCAAGCAGACAGACAGACAGACAGAGGCGCACGGATTTTATTAGTATAGATGGCTCTTAATGATTCTAAAAACTGCAACCAATCATCAAGCTCAGCTGTAGGGAGATTTTCATCCCAACCAATTTGCAGTCTCCACAGTCTTTGTAAGAAAATTTTTGCTTTCGTCACAACTGGTCCTAGTAGACCCAAGGGGTCGAAAATGCGAGCAATATTTGACAACACACTTCTTTTAGTTACCTTGGTTTGCTCATTGAATGATACACTAAAAGTAAAAGTATCATCATTGGCATTCCAACAAAGTCCTAGTGCCTTAGTTTCACTCATATTTTCAAAAGTATAATTCTCATTTTTAAAGGCTGGCTCCATTAATTCTGGATGGTTACTAAACCATTTATGTAAATTCATGCCGCACGTATTTAATAGTTGAATAAGCTCAATTTGCAATCTCTTAGCCGATTTTAGGTCAGCTGCTCCAGTCAGGACATCGTCCATATAAAAGTCTGTTTGTACCACACCAGAAGCATACGGAAATTGAGACTCACCATCTATAACAAGCTGTTTAAGGCAGCGCATGGTTAAATAAGGGGCACTAGTTGTGCCATATGTCACTGTACATAGTCTGTAATATTTCATCTCACCATTTACAGTATCTTTTCAAACTATGCGCTGTAAATCACGTTGACTTTTATCGATAAGTATCATGCGATACATCATTTTTACATCTGCTGTAAATGCATAGAGGTGTGTACGAAATCTAAGTATTATGCTAAACAAATCATCTTGAATGACACCTCCATTCAGCTGTATGGAATTTAGGGATTCTCCTGATGAAGTTGCATGTGAACCATTAAAGACAACTCTCACTTTTGTAGCACTTTTATCTGGGTGATAAACAGCATGATGAGGTAGATAATTCGCATGTATTGACTCATCTGTTTTCTCTACTTCCTCCATATGGCCTAACTCTCTATACTCCGCCATAAATACGCAATATAACTCTAAAAGATTTGGATTTTTGACTAGCCTATTCCAAAGTGAATTTAATCTAATTTCCGCAAATTGCTTTGATTCTCCCAAAGAACTAGGATCTTTTTTCAACGGCATTTGTACTATGAATTTGCCCGTTATATCTCTCTGATGTGTGTTTATAAAGTGGGTGTCGCATGCTAATTCTTCTGTGTTTCTCAATGGTGTACTTTCTTCTACTCTTTCAATTTCCCAAAATTTTTTCATTTCAAAATTTAAATCTGTTTCAGTAATTAACCCACATTGTATTTGTTCCTGATCGTTACAATCGTAAACACTCCTGTCGCAGACAGCTCCCTCTGTTTTTCTTTTTAGTCACTGAGCGAACCTCCAAACGATTTTTAATCGAACTTTAACTTTTGTATGAAAACTGAACTCTTTTTTTCTTTTTATTTGAACTGAACTGAACTGAAACTAAAAATGTTTAGAATGTTGTTTTTTTACGTTACTATGGGGATGTAGATTTGTTTTAGAAGAATTGTTTTTGTTCGGGATTTGAACGGAGCTATGACTTCGTATTGATGAAATTATTCTAATATATAATGTTAAAATGCGCTGTAAATAATTGTAATATAGTTGTATATAATTTTTAAATTAATGCCTGCAACTTTTCTTTGAGTATGATTTATTCAAAACCTGCCTGGCGCGGACCCGATTTTACTGAAACGAAGCAGCCAGAACTTACCTGATCAAGAGAGAGGGTAAGTAGAAGACTTTGATCTTTATATTTAGCTGCTAATATATTAGAAAAGAGTTTTCACATATATTTATATGGCGCACGAATTCAGGGACGCCAGGTGGTTTCAATTAAATGAAGAATTGAATATAGAAATAAATTAGTGTTAAATGCTTAATTCTATTAAAAGATAATAATACTGATAATATTGATATTTAACATATTTTGAGAACAGGATTATTTTGAAAGTTATTGAATTGTTGTATTTTGAAAAGTATAGTATTTCAAATTATTGATTAAAAAATGTCTGATCTTGAAAAATTAAAGAAGAAACGTACGGTTTCTCGAACAGCAATTACAAAATTAATACTTGTGAAGTGTATCTTTCACAAACAGAACATAAAATTTCCGTTCTTACGGAACATATTGATCAGTTAAGTACGAAATACAGCAATTTAATGGCTTTAGATGAACAAATTCAAAATTTAATGAAAAATGACAGCGAACTAGAAACTGAATTTGAAACTGCTGAAAGTTATTCCGAGAAAATAATTTCAATGAAATCGAAATTAACTTATGTTGTTAAAACGAAAGTTGAACCTGAGCGTTCTGTTTAGAAAAGGAATTCAGTGAATGAGAGTATTTTAACTGAAAATTTAGCTGCTTGTTCTCATTCTAAAGTGAAGTTACCAAAATTGAACACTGATAAATTTAGTGGAGATCCCGCTCATTGGTTAACTTTCTGGAACCAGTACGATAATGCTATACACCAGAATGACATTTTAAACGATATTGATAAATTTAATTACTTACATTCTTTTCTTACCGGAGCTGCTGCTAGTGCAATTAATGATTTTTCGCTATCAAGTGAAAATTATACAGTAGCTATTGAACTACTTAAAAAACGTTTTGGTCGTAAAGACTTGATAATTAATGCTCATATGGGAAAATTACTGAATTTAGAAACTGTTAAGAATGTAAATAACATTTTCGCACTACGGAAACTGTATGACAGTATCGAAACACAAATCAGAAGTTTGAATTCTCTTGAAGTAACTTCCGATACATATGATACGTTACTTACCCCAATTTTACTGAAATTAATTCCCAATGAGTTAAATTTGGAATTTCAGCGTAAACGAAAGTCACAGGAAAATCTTTTTGAAGTTAATGAACTACTTGATTTTTTACGGGCTGAGATCGAATGCAGAGAAAACGCGATTCAAATACAAGACAGGCTCATTGTTCAAAATCCACCCCAAGTGCAGAGGGATAGAAAAATAAATAAATTTAAAGTTTCTACTGCTGCTTCATTGAACTTTACGATTAATCAGTGTATCTTTTGCGGAGATTCCGCTGAATCAGTCAAACACATTTCTGCAGCCTGCTCTAAGTCCGTAGCAGAAAGGAAAGCATATTTAAGAAAAAACGGAATGTGTTACCTCTGTATGAAAAATGGAAATCATTTAGCAAAAGATTGCTTTTCAAAAATAAGATGTGAACATTGCTGTGGAAAACACAATTCTTTAATTTGTGATAAGGGTAATAAAGTTAATGAGAAAAAGGAAATGAATGAGAAAAATTTCACTTTGACGAACAAAACATATACACAGAAAGTTTTATTGCAAACTTTAATTGTAAAAATTTGCGGAAATGGTGAAGAGAAGTTTGTTAGATGTTTAATCGATTCTGTATCACAAAAATCCTACATTTCAAAGTTTGTTGCTGAAGTGATGCAATATGAAAGTTTAAGTGAGAGTAACATTATTCATAGTTTATTTGGTGGAAGGGAAATGTCTGAAATTCATAAACAGTTTGTTGTAAATCTGAGTAGTGTAAAAGGTGATTACAAATGTAATTTTAAGGCTTTTGATCAAACTAAAATTTGTTCTGATGTTCCACAAATTGATGTAAGACCCCTGTTAAATGAGCTCAAAGAAAGTAGAATCTTTTTGAATGACACTATCCGTATGAAAAATAAGCTATTGTTTGAATCTTGCCATCTGAAATTCATGTTCTGATAGGAGCAGGTATTGCGGGAAAGTTACTTACGGGCAAGATAAGAAAATTAAGATCTGGTTTAGTATGTGTCGAAACTTATTTAGGATGGATATTATGGGAAAAGTTCCTTTAGAAATAGAAAATAAAATTGATAACTCATTTACCTTTTCGATGTATGTGTCAGATTATAAAATTGCTGAATTATGGAATCTTGATACTCTAGGCATTTTAGATCCATCCGTTAATGAATCTAAAAGGGAATTGCATGAGCAAACACTGCAACATTTTCTTTCGACGGTAAAAAGGGATGAAGAAGGCAGATTTGAAGTCTGTTTACCTTGGATCGAAGGCCACCAACCATTCCCTAATTATCGAGAAATCGCTGAGAAAAGATTAAAGAATACAGTAAAAAAATTAAGAGACAAGGGTTTCTTAGAAGATTATGAAGAGGTTTTCAAATCTTGGGAGGAAGAAAAAAATACAGAAACTGTACCTGAAAATGAATATAATAATTTTTGCCATTATTTACCCCATCGTGCCGTTATTAGAATGAATTCCAAAACAACCAAAATAAGACCAGTATATGATGGGTCGGTGAAAATTAAGGGGTTTCCTTCAATAAATGATTGTGTAGAAAAGGGGCCTAATTTGATAGAAACTATACCTGCAATTATTAACAGATTTCGTGAAAAGTCAATAGGTGTAAGTTCTGATATAAAAAGAGCCTTTTTGCAAATAGGGCTTAATCATAATGATCGTGATTTTTTGAGGTTCCTGTGGTGGGAACAAGGGAATCCAGATCAGTTAAAGATATATCGACATAAGAGGGTCGTTTTTGTAATATCCAGTAATCCTTTCTTATTGAGGGCTACTTTAACAAAGTTAATGAATGATGTTCCTGAACATCTCAGAGCGACGGCTAAGAAACTTTCTGAATCTTGGTATGTCGACAATTTAGTCACAAGTGTAAACAATGAAGATGAGTTAAGGAAATTCAAAAATGATTGGATTGAAATTTTGGCTAGTGCTAAATTCGAACTGCAAGTTTGGGCTTATAATTTCCCATTGACGAACCAAATTGCCTGTAATGACAGCTTTTCGGAAATTTCATCATCTGATAATTCAAGATTTGAAAATTTTGAGGATTCTAAAGAAAGGAGAACAGTCCCTATTCTTGGTTCCATTTGGGATTTGTACGATGATACTTTGAGTTGTGATATTAGAAGTATAAACGAATCTAATAATAAATTCATCACAAAAAGAATTTATGAGGAAGAG